>VYXH01009169.1:13430-45891 GCA_013397275.1 Burhinus bistriatus | reverse complement strand
CACTTCCCTAGTCCTGCTGGCCACACTATTCCTGATACAAGCCAGGATGCTGTTGGCCTTCTTGGCCACCTGAGCACATTGTCGGCTCATATTCAGCTGGCTGTCTACCAGCAGCCCCAGGTCCTTTTCTGGTGGGCAGCTTTCCAGAAACTCTTCCCCAAGCCTGTAGCGCCGCATGGCGTTGTTGCACCCAAGTGCAGGACTAGACTCTTGGCCTTGTTGAACCTCATACCATTGGCCTCAGCCCGTCGATCCAGGCTGTCCAGATCCTTCTGTAGAGCCTTCCTACACTCAAGCAGACCAACACTCCCACCCAGCTTGGTGTCATCTGCAAACTTACTGAGGGTGCACTCGATCCCCTCTTTCAGATCATTGATAAAGATATTAAACAGAACTGCCCCCAATACTAAGCCCTGGTGAACACTACTTGTGACCAGCTGGCAGCTGAATTGAACTCCATTCACCACCACTCTTTGGGCCCAGCCACCCAGACAATTTTTTACCCAGTGAAGAGTATGCCCATCCAAGCCATGAGCAGCCAGTTTTCCTGGCTTCTAGTTACTAGATGTAGCCCTGAATATTTCTTTATTTTTTAAACATTACATATTTAATTAAAACAACTCCTGTAGAACCTTATAAGATTCTGCTTTCCCCTCATTTCTGAATAGCACACAAAATCCTTCTCTTTTCATGTACAGAACTAAACACATTGCAGACACAATAGAATTATGAATAATTTCTAACAGCTTCTCAAAAATAACAGTAAAGACTGTTTTAATGTAGTCCTCTGTTGTATGTAATACCAAAAGACCAGTGAAAAAGAACATATTTGCATGAAGCATATTTCACCTTTGTTCTCTAAGTTAGAACTGATAAATATTCACCAATATGAAAAACACCAAAACTGCAGTTTCAAAGTGTCTAAAATTGCTATTCAAAAGTTACAGTACAGTGTAGGAAAAAAGAAAGATATGGAATTGCACGAATATTCTAAAAGGAAGTTATCAGGCTTGTGAATTGAACGATGTTCCTTAAGCATGATTTTTAAAGGGGAAATGAGAAATTTTTAGGAAAAAAAATCTTAATCTGAAATCATATGCCACAGTTTAACATTAAAGGATTTTTCTTTCTATCCTGTTAATTTTTAAACCTCTTTTTCACTCAGAAACTGCACTGTAAAATCCATTATTTGCTTTATGGTGTTTGGAACTGCCATTAAATTCCACCAGTACCATAGAAAATTGGGAAACAATCATGCTGCCAGACAAAAGATAAATATACTTCTTTTTAAGTTCCAGTATCCTTGAAACACACTTAAGCGTGACTTCTCATTCTTAGCCAGAGAGTACCATGTAAAAGGCTCTGTAACCAGAAGAATACTAGAGATCTGATTAAACATCCTAATTACTGTTAAAGAGGCTTTCCACTTTTTGGCCACCTACTTCCACATCTCTAGTAGGACACAGCTCTAGAGTGTTCACATATTCTTCTGAAAGAAGGCTCATAACTTACCCAGCTCAGAGAGAAGGTCATGCTTAAAAAGAGGATTTTCTGGATGAAGTAGCATATACACATGTGGGTAACAAAAGACACGGAACATGAAGGAAGATGCCACTGCTCTTCTGAACTCCTGTGTTCTCATTATTGTCTATTCATTAGAAAGTTTATTCTAATGAAATTGCTAGGATAATTCTTTAGGAGGCATGTTACACCATGTTTAAAGAAAGACAAGCAGCATCACACCTAAGTGGAACATTCATAAATCAAGCACTATTTTGAGATAGTTAACATTAATTTGGAAAAGATTTTCTAGGTAGTGCATTTCAATTTTTCTGAAAAAGCCAGCATATACAAGAACAGATCACAGTCCATCTTCAAACCAAGCACTCAGTCCAAAAGACTGTTTCAGAATCTTATACAAATTTATAACCATTATATGTGTTTCAACATGTTCTTCACCTTAGATCCACTTATTGGTGGATCTTGCTTTTTCGTAAGACTAAGACATAACTTCTGGATAAGGAGCAGCTTAAATGAATGCAGGTAATTAAAAATGAAAAAGACTGTGAGGGGCTGGGCAGGTTAAATTTGCAGGAGCTAGATTTGGATTTAAATATTTGCCACAGCTTGGAAGAAGTTTCTCACTCAATAATTTTCTTTCAGTCTTCAGAGCTGTCACTGTACTTAGAAATAAACAAGTGGTATTGTGCAATATTTCCCCGTTACTTCACTAAGCTTTACAGTAGGCAAGTACAATAATAATTAATGTAATGGGAAATGACATCTGTTGTGGATGCAGAGGATGCTATTTTTTTGCTCTTGTAAAAAAAAACAATCCAAGTAAACAAGACTCTATTCTCCTTGTTCTGACCCAGGAGTCATGAAGGACACGCCTTCCTGCCCAGACTGAGTTATTTCCATGTCTCTATTTGGTTATGCATGCAAAATTGGAGACAAAAGACTCTTGTTGCAGCCCAGCTAACATGAGTTTTCGCATGGCTAAGGTTTGTACTGCCAGGGCAGGGTCTCAGGACACTTCTGGCCGTGTCTTGACTGCATCTGTTTTAGCTTTTTTAGCTGAGATGGCAGCTGTCAAGCAGTCAAGTAAATATGAACTAGATTAGGTTTAGTTATTACTTGCTTTATAGTGTAACAAATAGTTGTTCTGTGTGGACTGCAGTGTTCATGACTGTAGACTAAAACGTCATGCGGCAGAGTACAGAGGCAGGACCAGAGGGCCCAGCCTTAAAGCACAGATCATAGTGGTCACCAGAGGGGTACAGCTTCGTGTTTTTCAGGTGAAGCCAGTTTTGTAGATAATGAAGAGAAACAGAAATATTGAACAACTTGGAACCAACAAAAAAAGATATAAAATAAAACAAAAGAAAACAACAAACAAAAAAGTCCAAGCATATGTTGCTAAGAAATTGATAAAAATAAACCCTAGTGTACCTAAGACTGAGAAGAGAGAAGTTCTCATCGTTAAATCACAGTGAGGAACCTAGGATGCTGAGAACTTAACACAACCCCCACTTGACATTGCACCCATGGATGTCTGTATCCTAGGGAGCATTTGAAGGGAAAGCAAATGATTAGAGAAAAGGGCTACATTCTAAGAGAGTTTCCCTTATAATAGTTTTTAATCATTTTGTTGCTATTGAGATTTGTTTCCTCTTAAATAGATAAATTAGACTTCAAATGTCAATGTTTTTGCTTGAACCCTGCCATATTGTCTTTCCAGCAGACACAGGGGTTGTTAAATTCCCCCATGAGGACCAGGACCTGTGAACATGAGGCTTCTTAGAGTTATTTGAAGAACACCCCATGTACTTCTTCTACCTGATCAAGAGGCCTGCAGCAGCATTCACGGTGGCATTATCAATAACCTTCACCCAAAAACTCTCAACCGACTCCTGACCCACCCCAAGGCAGAGCTCCATGCAGTTCAGGTGCTCTCTCACACAGAGGGTCATTCCCCCCATCACCTTCTCAGACCGTTCTTCCTA
The DNA here is from genome assembly GCA_013397275.1 of Burhinus bistriatus. Classification (NCBI taxonomy): domain Eukaryota; kingdom Metazoa; phylum Chordata; class Aves; order Charadriiformes; family Burhinidae; genus Burhinus; species Burhinus bistriatus. The sequence goes on along the minus strand of VYXH01009169.1, from coordinate 42,385 downwards.
AGAAGCCTGTAACCCTCCACCACAGGACTTCAGTCATGTGACTTTTCACCCTATGTCCCTGTGATCCCAGTGAGGTCAAGGCCCTGTAACTGCACAAAGACTTCTCACTTCTGTTCATTCACCATGCTGGGTCCGTTTGTGCCTTGGCATTTCAGACTGACGCTCAAGCATGTTGTTTCCCCAAAGAAGCTTGAGAGCCTTATCCATAAGGCTATTCTGCAGATACATCCTTCTTTAAGAGCCTGTGCTTGAAGGGATTCCAGTTCAGTGCTGTTTTGTTGATTGCTGTGTCTTTTCTATTCCCATCACTCTGGACGTTTGGGTCACCCATCCTATCCCCAAATTCCTTACTCATTCTTTATGGAAGCACTCCCTCTCCTGTTATTTCTAGTTTAAGGCTCTCCTCTACCCAGTGGGTCAGGCTATTGGCAAAGATACTCCACAGTAGGCAAAACAGCACAAATACTACAGCTGACTTAGTTTCATTCAAAGGCACCTTAAGTTTCAGCATTCAGGGATTATCTCGCGCCATGCATTTACATTCATGCTCTGTCACCTTTAGCTGGCACAGAGCCTCATATAAGTGGTTAAAACTGCAATAACACTCTTGGAGGTGAGATTATTTGCTACAGGGTTTTAGCTTCCAAAATTCTTACAAAGGCAATTAAAGCAGAATTCAGTTAAGTAATAGGAAATTTCCAAGCAGCATAAATCTGTAAGATGAAATGGCATTATGGGAAACCTGCAGGTGTTGAATCTTTTAACCACTTGTGCCCAGGTACATATTACGATACTTGGAAACAAAATAAGAGTAACAGCAACAATGATGACAGTAATAATATTCCTGTTTAGGGAAAAGAAAGTGGAGAAAAGAAAGGATGAGTTGGCTGAAAATGCATAGGCATGTGTTTGGCAACATCCACCCACTCATTGAGCATTGCTTTTGGAAATACTTTTCCTGGCCAAAATTATAATGAAGAAAAGGTAAAGGAGTAGTGGCAACTGAAGAGTTGTCTGAGTTAAAGAATAATGCAAAACTCAGGTCTTAATTTTCCATATTCAGTGAGTCCAGAACTCATCTGGACTTCTTTTTCTTTCATTGCTACCAGTAAAACCAGAACATTTTAGGGGAAGAACCTTATACACAGTGACCTTCTCTTATAGGAGTATCCATGGTCATCTGGAAACACAAATTGAGAAATAAAAATATTCTGTATAAACCAAATATTCTGTTAGGTCTAAACAAACAGAGACATGTTTCAGTTTCTTCTGGAAAAAATAATTACCGCTGCCCTATAAACATATCCCACATTCAGACAGGAAATATGCATCTTTACCATGGAGTCACATTGCACCTTGATCCTTTCGTAAGGTTTTTACAAAATGCAGCATTTTTCTCAGAGAAATGTGAAAGGCAGGATTGAGGAAATAAAAGTTAACGTTTCTGGATTTCTTTCCAACTTCCCTCACAAAGTTTGTAAAATTTACTTTCATCCATTAGAATACCCTAGATCGCTGAACTGCATTTTGAAAAAAGTATTCCAGGTGAACATTTATTATGAGATGTCCATGCTTCAAATTTGTTGTATGAATGTGTAGTCTAACGGGTTGGCAGCAGCTAGCAGCTTAAAACAAGACTAAAAAGGGGGACCTAGCTGCAGCTTAGTTACAGGCATCACACAAGGAACACACTGACTCATCACGTATGTCACTTCTGCTAGGAGCTGGACACAGACCATGACAATTCCTTATTGCACATCACTTCTCCCAGGCTGCCACATCACCTGGCTCACTGCAAGGGCTAGGAAGGCCCTGTTAACATTCTCCACAGTTATGGCTATGTCTTCCTCCATCTAGACTATTCTTCCATTTCTTCATGAATTGTAATTCACACAGTAATAGAAAGCACTCTCTTATTTGCATGGAGGCAATGTATTCTAGCAAGTAATACATTTGCAAAAAGAAATACAAACTTTGCCTCAAAAGGCATTTACACAAAGATAAAGTGTCACTGTGCTCTTCCTGAAAAAACAAAGTTTTCACTTAATAAGCTGTCAGTTCAATGAAGAGTTAAACCTTATTTCTAAGCTTTAGCCTGTGAATGTTTTTTTTCAGGCAGAAGAAGTGGTATGTTTGAACCAAAAATGTGCTTTTAGATCACCTACCAAACTAGTCATGGAAAAAAAAAAGGAAATCTGCATGGATTTTCTATTGTTATTCCTTGACATAATAACATACCTAGAGTCACCTCATCCCTGTGATTTCCTAGTCAAGTAATGACAAAATAATTATGAATACAAACACTGAGTCTTCAGTTTCTTTGTTGGCAATTCCCTGACAGGGAAATAGAAAACAATGCATTTACCAATAGCCCAAGACCAGGCAATATGGTAGCATCAGATTGTTTTACTTTGCCAGGATGACAGCCTTTTTAAAATACTGCTAATTGCACAGTAATAATTTCTCATTAAACAGGCCATAATTCAGCACAGTGTCTCTTTCTTGAGATTTTCCTGTTAAATTCATTTGCTATACCTATTAAATATAGTTTGCATATTGTTCTACATTGTCTTTCATGGAAGATGCTGAGTCTTGGATCGTGAAGACTTAGAGCTGCACTGGGGCTTTATACACTGTCAGAGAACAGGGAGTTTGCAGGTTGGAAGGTACAACTGCTTCTCAAAATGTTACACATAGTGAAATGCTTCCACAGCTACCCACAGGTTTCTACTATTCATCTCAAAAATACCGATTTGGATATACCAAATTTAAGTAAATGCAAGTTCCAGAGGTATTGTAGTTTTCTGTAGCGGAAACAAAAGCCAAAAAAGATGGAGAGATCCTCAGGTTAAATCTCCAAAAGGGCTAAAATCCCAAATAAAAATCAGGATGCTTAATGTCTTGGCTTAGGAGTTGCATACCGATTTTGAAAAAAAAAGTTCCCTACTCACTGCACATAAACGTTGTAGTCTTATCAGTGCCAATTATCACTACCTTTAGGATCCAGCTGGACATGGACCAGCTTTGGCACTTCTTTAGCTTACTTTCCCTGAAAGGCCTTTTAACCACATCTACCAGCATATGGAAAGGGCATTATTAGGAGTTCCCTTCATTAAAAGACAGAAAGACACAAAACTAGCAATAAGATCAGAAATGTGACTATTGACAGCTTAATTGAGTTCAGACCTGAGTGGGTTCAAGTTCATTTGTCCAGTCTATCCAGAAAGCTGTCTACAGCCCTAACTACGTACCACCTTGGGGAGGAGACAGTCTTCAAAGCTCCAGCTAAGGTTGCCCAGCATTACTGACAGAGCAAGGGCAGGACTTACCACAACATTGAAACCACATAGGTGTCGATGGAGTTGAGATGTCCAGTGTATTGTGAATTGAGATGTATTTGATTGCCTGCTCCAACATCTGCTCATGGTGTTCCTTTAAGTGTCTGAAGATGAATAGTTGAAGTCCCATGGGGTTTATTTGGGATAGACACAGAAAAGATGCATGTAGAAAAAAAAAAAAAGAAAACAAAATCAGGATCAAACCAAAAGCATTCTCACCATTTTCAAGCAAATGTTCTAAATACAAAACTCAATAGTGGGTATCACAAAGAAGTTAAAGATTGATTTTTTGGTTCCAATAAAATGAAAGGGACTGTTGAACTAGTATTTTATTCACCATATTTTATTCAGTGACATGTTTTATTCACCATGTTGTATCTTTTTATTTATCAGTCTATTTTCATTTTAAGGGGGACGTATTTCATTCAGCGGCAGCTGCTTGCAAATCTTTCTCTGTTGCAGTGTGAGGATTGCCAGAAGATCTTCATGCAGCTGAAATTGCTAAGCTCCTCTGTTCAGTAACTGTGCACAGACTGAGTCCAGTTTAATACAAGGACGTACAATATAATTATTCTACTTCAACAAAATTTTGAAACTGAAGAACAGATAAGAAATCTCTATATGCTGCATCGGTTGTTTTCCTGATCCGGTCTACCAATTCATAACTACAGAAGTTGAAATTGAAGGACAAATCTTTACTATGTCTGACCTCATAATAATTTAAGCTATATTATATTTTGGCCATACACAGAGCTGTTACAGAATATGTGATTATGTTTCCTAGGGTTTTTGGCAGAACTCTGCAGATATACCTCCCTTAAGTTTATATTTAAGTTCATTTTTATTTGCCTTTTACATCAGGCATTTCTACTGGTTTAATTGTTTCCTTTTTTTAATTGTTAGGGAACAAAAAACCAACAATTTGCTATTCCTTTGTGAATTGTGGTTATTATTCTTAGAAGAAAGACCCTGTTAACCAAGAGGGGAAGAAGAGCATAAAAAACTTTTACAACCACACATATAAACAGGCCTGCAGAAATGAGTAGTTCCTAATTAGACAAGCAAACAACCAAACCTTCTGTTTTCACCCTGGTAATCTTAGCCTCTCTGTGCCTTATCGGGAGGAGTCTGTTCAGCCAAATATTACTATGCTTACTTTTGTTCTCACTGTGAAAATGTCTCTGATGTAGTTATCGAAGAATTACATAACAGTGAAAGTTCGTAAAATTAAAATTTGAAGTAAAATTCTGTAGCTGTTAAACTATTAATAACTCTAAAAACAGGCAAAAACTTTGCATGATTCAATAAAAACTCTTAACAGGCATGTTAGACTAGAGTGGGACTTTGTGACCGATTCATTGCTACATTCTGCTTTGAATCACAGGGTAGATGGTTTCTTTAATTTTTTGATGAGCCATGAAATGACAATGAACTTGCTTTTGTACAGTGCCTCTCATTCAGGAAAAAAATTCAAGTAATTAATCCTTTTTTAACAACAGTTCTCCCTGTTTTATAGAGATCAAAACAGGAACTGTGCAGACCCTGAGAGAATTTTGCGTTAGCCTTTCTCCTTACTTCTCAAAACGTTTTTTTGCTTCACTTCTACAGTATATCCCACCAAAATTACTGTCCATTTGGAAGCACAGGATTTGTGCTTGTGTTGTACCTTTTGCTCCACAAAGGCATAACTGCCTCTTGTTGGGACTGAGCCCTGGAAACCTGGAGGAGCATGTGACACAGTTCTCAGGGACAGCAAAACCCCTTTTCCACCTCCAAAGGCAACTTCTTCAAGAAGAATTGCTGAGATAATTCCTTAAATCAAGGGAAATGTGAACTGTTGCCATAAAAAGGAAGGCCAAAGCAAATGAAAATCTTTTTGGAAAAGAGGGAACTTTGTCATGGATGTTCATCTATCTAGATAGCTTAGGAATGCACATTGTCTTTGCTCTGAATTCCTCAATATTTGCAGTGTATCTTTTCTTCTTCAAATTTCTGTGACAGGAATAAGCAACTCTGGTTGCTTTATCATTAAGTTGTGCTTTGAATCTCAGGAGACTTATCAAGCACCATAAATGAAGTTTATAGCCAAGCAGTGAATGGAACTTAAGTTTCCCAAATATTGTACAAACCAGAAAGGACTCAGACCACTACTTTTGATTCCCTTCATGTTAATGAAGAGTTTCATGAAAGAAGGTGAATGACAATATTGCATTATAAAACTTACATATTTAAGAAAAATACTTAAGAAAGCATAAGTAGCAGCACTTAGAATAAAATACACAAAACTAGCAAAACATGGGAAGTGAAACAGGAAACCCCACATGATAAAAAGAAACAACTAGACAGGAAAGCAATGTAGAGAAAAAAAGACATTTCTGATATATATGCATGCGTTTGTAAGCTAAAATAGAAAAAGAAGGACAGATGATAAGGAACTAAGATTATTAAATTGCACTGTGCATAAGACACACACACAACACTACAAACAGGGTTAGAGATAAAGCTTGGAGTTGCATTATAGTAGAATACATTTGCTAAAGGTCTGTGGTGCACACCAATATCAACAACAAGAAGAAAAGGAGAAAGGTTTAGTTTCCGAAGGTCATTTAGATTTCTTGGAGCATTGTCTGAAGTTTTAAAAAGCTAAAAGCCTCAGAGAATCTGGGCCTAAAACATCCACAAATGGGTCTATAATGTATAATGTGACATCTCTGCTACGTTGAGAGTCAATGATTTTCAGAGTCAATGAAACTGACAATGAATGTATGGAAATCAGGAACATAAACCTAAATTTTAGCTTTGTTACTCTAAGAACACCTTAACATGGCTTTAGAAAGTGATCTCTAGAATTCTCACCTTGTTAATTTTACTTTACATTTAAATAGACAGAAGAAGAGTTTTTGCTTTATTTTTTCCCCAAAGGTATCTGCTGTAATATCACTGTATGAGTACATGTAAAACTCAGTTAAGTCACCCTGTCTATCCAAGAGTATTTCATTACTCATCTGCCACACACAGACATCCTTTTCTCTCCTCCTAAGGAGGCTCCTAAGTGATGCCCTAATTAAGAGGAATTTTATGTAAATCACACATAAAATTACCTAAATTGTCTAAATTAATCCTCAACTCCATTAAAAAAGCTATTGAATGAGAACTTGACAGGATCACTAAACAAAGGGAAACTTGGAAGAGAAACATCCATTATTAGCACTGATCATTTTGCCAGATTTTAAAAACAATTTATATTAAAAAAAGAAAGCGTCAATAAGTTTGAACATAAGCAGTCATATTTATTAGCTTCTAGAAGGAAAGCTGAGGTTTTGTACTTGGTAACCTGCACATCAGAAACACTTGTTAATGGTTCAAGGGAAATTAAATACGTCACTGTGGGGTTTTAATCCATCATTTTTTACCAGATCTTCATCTTTTTATTGGAAGACACAAAGATCTATCCAAAAAGAGTATCATATTATTCGAAAGGAACTTTATTAGCCCATCTGCAACTAAACCATCCTCTTTTATTTTCAAAAGGTGCTTGAAGTGATAGTAAGGAGAAAAAGAAGTGTCATTGATTAGAATAATCATAAAGATCAGTTTATGAGAGGTAAAATCATAGATGTGCGTGGGCAAACCTTCTCCTGCAGGTTAAGATAATGGCAGAGCTGAATTGCAAGTATACTTATCAACTAGGACATGCAGACTGTTGCAGTTTTAAAAAAGGAATTTTCATAAATGGACCAAAGTTAGAAAGATTCTTAAGGCCATAGTAACTTCCAGAAATAAAGGACTCAGCTTGAACCAGCTGGGGACAAGGAAAGAAAAAAAATGAGAAAACAGAATCTTTGTGGCAGTATGCAAATATGTAATATCTATAATAATATCACTGTGCCTATCCAATGGATTTGGAAGTACTCTAGAACAGGACAACAACTACTTTGTTTTATTCATGGAGAAACTGAGGTAGAGAGGGGAAAGAGTAGACTGTGGACACATCTAATGACAAGTCCAATGGCTATGCAAGGAGCAAAATCTTTATTTTGCATGTGCCATCCACTTGACCTGAATACTACATCCATGATTGTGTAACTTAAAGTAGTAAACTCTTCCAAGGTTTGCCCACGTAAGATCAAAAAGATTTTTTTTTTTTGATCAAAGCAACAGTGAAAGAAGAGAAACATTAGCGCACAAATATTGCCGAAGAATGTGGCACCTTTTTATTTCATATATTCAAACAAAGTCAATAACATTTCAATTATTCGCTTTTTTTGAATATACATTGCCTATGTGCACTGTTTTCAGTTTTCTTCATGGAAATATAGGAAAGAAAGTAAGTTTGAATTAACTGCACATAGCATGAGGGGAAAAAAAGGTAGCCTTAAACAACGAGGACTTCATTTTGTTCTCTGTTCCTAATATGCATCTGCTTTTGTCAATGTTGAGCTTCTTCAGAGCAAGTTGATGCTATTTCATGAGTTCAGGGAAGAAGTTACGGTCTCTGGTCACACAGTCAATTAGATGACTTGCATGTCATTTGAATATGGAGCTAGCTTTGTGCATGCCAATGGCAGGAACTGTTTTAAACTCCAACTCCATGCAGGTACAAATGATAAAAAATCCCTCAGCCCGCATAAACCCATAGCTAACAAACCACACAATGTGGTCTTCATGACTGGAATGTGCCTTAGAAATATTTGTCAACATGTGTCATTGAACAACCTCACACAGGAAAGCAAAGACAGACATGCAAACTCGTAGCTACTGTCCATATTGTATTACTGCTCATTCTCCTTCCTGTTAAATTAAAAGTTTAAGCAAGTCACTTCCTATGGCACTTGCTGACACATGGCTTCCAAGAGCAATTATGACTATTAATCTTTAGCACAGCCTATAGAGATTCCTAATGAGCATTTATGTAAGCACAGAACAGATTAAGCAGTTCATAAATTATGGAAGCATAAAGACCTCCATCTAATAACTGGGGCAGTGAAAACACTACAGACGCTTGTGAAGGATGGCCCTGTCTCTTGAGCTCTGAGGCCCAAGACACTGTAAAGTAGCCATATGATGCATTAAATGAGGCAAGAACACTCTTAATAGAGCTCCTGTGAGAAAGGCCCCCAATTAAACAAGATAACCCTGCAATGCCGGCTGGCATTTTATAGTGTGAACAATTATGTTTAAATCCCACTTTATTTGCTAGGCAAAGCATACTTGGCAGGTTCAATTCAAAACTGAAAAGAAAAGTCCCTGCTGTTTAAGAATGTTTAGGAAAATGCACACATCCTACATGCAATCGCAAAATAAGACACAGAGTCCTAACAGTCATGCAAGGGTTGCTCAGCCTTTGGGTGGCTGCTCATTTGCATTGCACTAGGTATTTGCATTTCAGTGATGGTAGCCCTGAAGACCTGCTTTATACCTGATTGTGGGGATCAATGTGTATAGAGGAGCTCTTTCTGCCAATGGTGGAACCTACCAGTTACATACTCCATTTTGCTCACGTTTGTATCAAGCACAGTACAAACCCCATCATCTTGGGCTATGTGTTTTGGGAGATGCAATGAAGTGTAAGTAAAATGAGGAACAAGTTTCCTGCCAAGTACATATTTACCACTCAGCCTTACACAATGTTATACGCTAGCCGAAGGCGGGGAGGCGGGGGGGAGGGAAATCCTGTAAATATTTCCAAGTGGAATAAGAGGAGGAAGATGGTAAGCAAAGAAAATAACAAGCCCTCTCATTTGAATGGTGGAAGTTAACTTTGTAGCCCAGCAATGGTAGAGGACATTCCTTGTCATTTGTGCAAGCAGCTGGAAACAAACACTGAAGGATTTGGGAGCCAGAATTTTGGTAAATGTATAGGCAGTTCAATAAAGTAACATGATGAAGTTTTCTCAGAGCAAATGGGATGACTGAAAGCAGTAAATAGGTATCATTCTGATTTGATATCAAAAAATAAGGTGAGATTATAATTGTATCATTACCTCCCTCTCTTCCCATGAAAAGATTGATATTTGTGAGAAAATATTTTCCAATACTACAATGGACGGTAATTAGCAATTTAATATCCGTTTCAGACCTAAGAAAAGGAAAGGTAGATGAGCTATTGAGCAATAACTTGTGAAGGAATATTGTTTTGGATGGTAACGTGAATTTATCAAGGGAAAGGGATGAAAACAGAACCATTAAGGGACATCAGGAGAACCGGACAGAGAGGAGATTATTAAGTTATATTAAAACATAATTTTGAATAAAAATGCATACATTGTTGAGTGTATTTATTGCTATATTTAGAGCTCTGCTGTGAGTCCAAGCACTGTGTTTATGGGATGGTCATACCACCATGCAGGTCAGAAAAGAGTGAGCTAAGCAGCCAGAACCAGATTTATTTGGGGCGGAATCTCCACAAGGCAACACAAACTCATAAAAAACTGAAAGATACAAGGTAGGGGGGAGCAATATAATGGTGGAAAGAAGCAGTTATACCATGATAGGCTTAATTTCTCACCAGGGAAAATAAGGAGATAAGACAGGACCAAATGAAGACCCTAGAATAGATTTCACAATTTCTCCATCATAAAAGTAATGAGACACTATTGTGTCAGCAGGCCCAGCAGCAGCAGGAATATGCCAATAACTGCAGGCACTGGAGAAGGCATCCCCAGGCAGCAGGAGGCCAGCAAAGAGAAACAAGCTTCAAGCTTTCTATAGCTGTTACTGGAAACAAATGCGTTGTTAGTTAGCAAAGATGCATTTTTCGTTAGCAAAGATGCACCATTAGCAAACAAAGCTCATAGAGTTAAAAGCAGAATGAAAAGCAAACACTATTTCTTACATGAGGGCAACTGAGAGGCAAGTGGTTGTAAGTAAAGGTGGTTTCATGGCAGCCTGCACTCACTGTGGAGCAAAGTATGACCAGCAGGCTGCACAGAATTAGCTTTATGCCAGTAAAGAATGTACTTTAGCTAGTGGTCTTGAAATGCTCATGATACATGGAAGTTAGCTGAAGTATCTTACTTATTAAAATAGGACTGAATTTCCCTGAACTGTGGTTAAGTGAAATAGCAGATTTACATTTTGCTATGGTCTATCATCATTTTATGCCACTGAATGAACAGTAGTAAGGCTGACCATTGGTTACCAGTGTGACAATTTATTGGTGTTTTTCTCAAATCATGGCTTTCAGATGCCATAGGAGTCTCTGTAAAACCTCTGCTTTCATTTTCATGAATAAGCAAGTTCAATGTTAGGAGGTGCAGAGGAAAGCTTGATATTTGATGTAAATGCAAACAGCAAAGAGGCAGATAGAGATAAAGACCTTCCTCTCCTCCCCCGACGCCTCAGCTTTTAGATCTCTTTTTTTTCACCTGATCTTATTATTTTTTAGATTGTGGTAATGAACTGACATTACTGTAAAATGAAAGGACTGGGAAGAAAACATGTCAGGGTCTGCTGACTCCTCCTTTCTTCTCTGCTGATTTCTCATAATTTTCAGTTCTGCTCAAACTATTTCAGAACAGTCCTTGTTATTTATGCAGAGCAGTCTACCAAAGGAATGTAGGGTGAAATCTGAGGCCTACAGCACTCGATAAATTGTAAGGGCACAAATCCATACCTACACTTATACCTATACCTATACCTATACCTGTACCTATAACTACAGCTATACCTAAACCTAACCCTAACCCTATACCTGTATCTATACCTAAACCTATACCTATATTAGCTTGCCATAAAATGAAAGAACAACAAAGATAAACTAAACCATAAAAGACTAAAACAGTGTAAGCAACAACAGTATAAGAAATTTTGTAATACCATGATGCCATATAAGCATTTTATACAAGTAAGCAATGTGATCATCAAAGGAGCAAAGACATGTGTTTTTTAAAGGCTTTAATTAGTACTTAGGCCAATACTTGGGTGGTATGAGAAAATATGCAAACAGGAACTCAATTATAGAGTCTGTAAGATAACAGAAAACAAGTGCAAAAGACTGAAAATTGGTGGGACACACTGCCTAATATAAAGAATGCTGCTGCACATGAAGGATGGCTGGCAAACTGAGGGCAAGATAAGCACCATCAGGAGCAGATTATTTCCTTTTGGGAGGGGGCAAGTAATATAAAGGCTGTATTTTTGACATGTCTTGTTGGGGAGCATTCAAGGGTGATCACCTCATCCTCGTCCGCAGACACAAAGACTAAATCATAAAGATGTGGCTGATGCTCCTTGTTATTGCACACTTGCAGCTAGTTTAGGAAACAAATGTTAAAAGCTATCGATTTGCATACATAGTTAAAAGTAGTGGAAACTATTGAACTGTGAACTAACCATTTCCACGAAGTGAGTTGCTAATGAAACAACAACCTGGTAATGTTTTTTTTTAAGGCTTAAAGGCAGTTCGATTTGTCACTCTTCTAAACCATCACAATAGACTCTAATTCTCTTATCAATTTAGATCACTTTTTTGAGGGGGGAAAAAAAAAGAAAGAAAGAAAAAGGAAAGAAAGCTTTTGAAATAAAGGTACACATGGTTTCTCCATAACCCCTGATCAACTGGTGCAACCTGGATCATGTCCTCACTGCTGACAACTGTGGGCTACTGTTCCACAGATACTTTATCCTGCAGCAGTTATTGAGGTCCAGTTCCCAATTAAAAAATCCTTCAATGTCTGTTTGCAAACAAGTATTTCCCTTTTAATCAATCTGATAGATACAGAGTTAATGTTGTTTGTTCTAAGGAAGGAACTTACATGTACCACTTTTTTTGCCTAGGACATGAGGGAGCCAGGGATCGGATGCTCTTCTGTGAAGAGAAGTTAAGACCAATTAAGTACACAGGCTGTAGCTGCGATCCTCTTACAAAATAAATTCAGTATCTTTCTTAAATTAGCATGATACAAAGCACTAATCTTCTGCTTTTAAAGCTTGACTGTCAAACCTCCGTTACCCTAACAGTGGCTTATTCTATGTAAACTAAGCTGGCCAAGTAAAAGCAATTATTCAGATAATGTAACTGAAAATGTTGTAAAATTTATTGAGTAAATTATATGACAATTTGACCACACATTTTAGCTAGGAATGACTGAATGTCATCCATTAATGTCAGGTGAAGATATCATATTGAAAACAGATTTGTCTTAATATTAGCAAAGATCTGTAATTCAGTATTGACTGGGAAACCAGCACATACAGAGAAGGTTGTCATTAAATGCTTCACAAATGCCTTTGCTATAATTAACATTAGCATGCTGTTCCCATTACCAAGTCCAGGGAGTTCGCATAATGTTTTCTACTTGCAAAGGCAGAATGTTAACAATCTGCACAGCTATCGCTATAATGAGTTATCAGAAAGAATAACACCAGGAAGGTTAATGAAATACTGCCACTGAAGCAAAGCTGCCCAGCAGGTTAACAGAGGCACTGCACTTACAGCTCATGCAACAACAATGCACCATGATGTCACCACTTAAGAGCATAAATGGTGAAAATTTGCTTTTCCACTAGGACTACCCACAAAGTGTCTCATTTTCTTTCTGTTGCACCTGGAAGAGAGATGTCCCTCTATCAGTGATTCTTTCCAACCTGCTGCTATAGCCGTAACTATTAATCCCCTTGAAATTCACTGGAAGAAACTGTTATGTCAGTTGGAGAAATTAGAAAGTAAGAATGATGTTCAGCTTCTTCACTAGCTGTCTCAAATTTCATAAACACAAGAAGAAAGCAGTTAAAGATACTTTCTTTCTCAAGCAAGGAAATCAATGCAAGCAGATGTAGTCTTTGTTGCCGGGTTTGAAGTGTATAAAGACTTGGTCTTTGCTCCTAAAGCCCATCAACGCTTTCTGCAGAAAACTTGTTTCTCTGCATCTACCGTGATATGAATAAGGCAACACAAATCCTAGCATGAACCTTGTAAGTGTAAAGGCCTGAAGATGGTTATAAATGATCCTAACTAAAGGTACCTCTGAAAATCTGTTAGCAGCTCTGCATTACAGGCATCATTGATAAAAGCTGAGGTTTTGTGAGGTGGGTACAAAAGCTGTAGAGAGTGCAGCCTTCTTCCAAAATCCATAGTCCTCTCTCCCTAGTGAACCTTTCTGATTTGCTTTGTCTTCAGAGCACAGCTTCCCCGCATCCAAACACCACTTTGTAAGGATAATCAGAGCTCCATGGCTGGTCACAATGCTGTGTCAGTGCAGATCCATGGAGGCAAAATAAAACAGTGTACTTGATGTTCCTTGAAGAGCTACACTCACGTGGAGATACATACTTCATTGAAGACACTCCTTAGTTGACTGACTGTGAGGAACTGTCCAGTGGCCTTCTGGGTAGAAAGTTTATTCATTATAGGAAAAACAGAAAACTTTTAGAGTGGAAAAAGTATTTTTTTTGCAAGATAAAATGCAGTATAAAGGATAAAGCCATGATCTGGAACGGTAAAAGAACACTACCAATAGCGTATGCAACTAAGCCAGACACGTCTCGCAAGTGGGCTTTCTACTGTCTCCAAATTTTTAGTTAGCTGTTTGCTCAGACCTTGGCAACAGTAGGTCATAGGTCTTTTATTGAGTGTTGAGCTGCACAAACGCTCTGCTGCTTCTGCAGTGCTACTGGTATTCAGCCTGCGTGTGATGCAGAGCTCAAACCGGCCTCACAGAAGGGAGTGAAGTCCAAAATGTGTCCTCTTCACAACTGGCAACCCAAGAACTGCAATGTACATGGAAACTCTGAAAAGACAGGACAAGTGTGGTGAAGGAAATGGCAAAAAGGAGTAAACAAAGCATATGGTAAGAAGGAATAAGGAAAAATCTGTGTTAAATCTTGAGAGAAAAAAAAAACAGGGAGAAAGCAACAAAAAAAACATGGGTTGCATGTGATGCAAAGGTACAGCTAGAAATTAAAGTTTAAAATCTGAGAGCTGGTAGGTTTTTTCTATGCTGTAGTGAAATATGTTCCCACGTTAGCTTGTCTCTGAAGGCTATTGTAGTGCAAAGGGGACTTTTTCTCTGTCATATGTGGGAGCTGATTGACCAATGTCCTGAAATAGAAGGTAATCAATTGGTCTCGGCCATGCAGTTGATCACTCTGCTTCCGAGATCTCCTTTCAGTAGACAGCAGCAGCAGCAAGGAACACAAAAGAAGAAGTTCCATTCTCAAACAAACATGAGGGTTATGAGACTTGACAAAGGTTGGTCACACTACCAAGTGCAAGGAGCCACTTTGGAGAGGCCATTCTGTTTCCTTCTGTTTTGACCAAAGTAAGACGATAAAGAGAGTTGGTAAGAGCTGACCAGCCGAATTCAAAGGCTAAAGTTAGGTGAGATGAAAAGATGAAGACACATGTACTTACTATTTGATTCACCTACCAATTATTTGGGGGCTAATATGCTCCCTGATACAAAGACAAAATGTTCTCCTTGGAATCTTTAATAGATACCAATGGCAATTGGTTTTTTCTACTGGTTTATGTAGGAAATACCATTCTGGTGAGCAGTTTGTTTACAGCAAAACAAAACAGGCAAAAGAAATCCACACTAACAAAAAATCTAACTAAGAGGGACTTGTCCAGCCAAAGAAAGTGTTTGCGATTCACCTCTATTTCACAAAGTGTGGATATGCCTAATGGGAAAAACTCAATTAGTTGCACATTAACGTCTAGGCACCACATATGAAAACTTATGTTGCTTCCATGCTGGCTTTGGTTCAGTTTATTTTTCAAGGATGTGGTGGTGCAGCCCACGCCCCCCCCTTCTGGCCACTCGGTACTTGGGGCGATTCCCCATCCCTGGGCCACATACCAACCTAGGAGATGTCAGGCATGAATTGTGAAAAAGACCAGAGCATTAAGGCACTCCCTTAACGCGCCTGGCTCTTGCTTCCCCTGTCACTTGGGAATATCACTCCCTGACAGCCCAGTACATCTGTACCTGGCTCATGGCCCAAAGGGAGTTGGTACCAGAACTTGCAGATCTAACAAGTTCTGGGCTTGCACAACTGGTGGAAAGTACCAGAATATTCCATCGTCCGAGCTGGGCCAGAGTGGAAAATTACCTGACGAAAGTCAATTGTCTCGGATCCTATAAGTAGCGATTCTAGTGAAGACCCTTTGAGCTCTTCTGGATCGCAGCGGGCTGTGGCCAGTACCTCCCCTGAGTTGGGACTCTGTCTCAGGCAAATTTCGCGAAGACTAAGCACCAGGGCGAGACAAGCCTTCTCGAGCCTCAATTACCGCCTGTTGAGGAAAGCGGTTGCATTGTGAGTATTTACCCTGGCTCAGAAGGGAAATTTTAACTATAGGGAGGCCTCTCTTTCATCCACCTCTCCATTTATATGTTTGTATGCATTAGCTTTATGGATGTGGATGTTCTTCTGTTTTTCATGCACATGTAAGAGTTAAAAGGGGTACCCGCTGACTCAAAAAGTCATGTGATGTTAAGAGATCTTCAGTCTCAGCGGTTATAAACTGCAGTGTGTGTGTGTTTGTGTAAGTGTGTGTGTGTGCACGCTCATATGCTTTGTTTGTATTATATATTAATCTGAAATCTGTGTTTTGCTCTCATAGATATACGTATTGGTTTGGGATACCTTATAGTAAGTCAGTGTGAATCTTGTCATCTTCGAATCTGTAATCAAGTCGCTGTTCATTTATTTAGTTAAATCACTTCGCAAATCTTTAAATCAGTTAATGATTAAGCACTGCTAAAACTCAATCTCTTGATCTGCCTCAAATCACAAATAAAACTGAACTGCTGCTAAATCGTAACTGAGTCTGATACTTCCATCCCGTGACAAAGGACTGCCTGTAAACACCCACTTCCAAAGAAAAGCTTTTTGTTTGACTCCAGTTCCCTCTCTTTTTATTGATGTTTTTTCCTTTCTTCTCTTGTTTTTTTTTTTTTCTTTTAGACTCACTAGTATCGCTTTGTGCTGAGGACATCAGCTGTCAAATTTCTGCCTATGCTATCTTCCATCAGCAAGACATGTTTGTTGCTGCTGGGCTGGCTGTTGCGACTAATCTGTATTCTGGTGCGCTCGTCCTTATCCGGTGTACATCCCTCTGCTGCCCGCTAACTTCAGCCTGCATTTGGCTGTCTCAGGGAGATGGTCCCCAGCATGTGCTGTAATGACTGCTTTTTGCTTCAGCTCTCCCTGTTTCCAATGCCAGTTGACTTACCTGTAATTTACCTTATAGTTATTTGCCAAAGTTGCACCTTAACCCTTGCACGCCAATGTCAATGTCCTCACCTGCTTCCTGTTCAACGGATTTGCCTCTTTAGTCTGATTTTCAGTCTTTACTGGTATACATACACTCCTTTAACTAGTCACATTTTTCCCCTCTCAAAGGCATCTCCATTTGGCTACTCCGGTAATAAGTTTTCTTTTTCCTTGCTGAATTGATCTTGATGTGAGTTACGAATTGTCTAATTCTTTTCTCTTTGTCTAAAGGAAAAGTTCTGGTTGCTAAGCAATAGTGGTCTCAATATTAAAAACTCAAAACAATTCAGATTTACAATTTTAGTCAGTGACAGCTAATGTGTAAGTTAAAAGAAGGAGCTTTTAGTTCTGCTAATAAACAGATACAGGGTGTCTTGCTTTACTGATGTTTCATTCCTTACAAAATTTAATTCAATCCAGGTGCTGCCTGATTTCGCAGCACTGTAATTCTACAGACTAGAGAAAGTTTACCTGGCAGAGAAATCAGGATGCCATCTGGTCTTGGGTTCTCTAGAAGTGTTCCCTGGAGTGGTTCTTACTGTAATATCTGAAGATATATGTAAGTGCAATGCCAAGCACTGCTGGAACCAAGCCTCAAACTGCTTTTTGTCTAAAAAGAAAAAATGGCATAACTTGACATTCCTAGTCTGAAATCAGGAGCAAGAAAACATTTTAGGTTTCTGTCCTGAAACTGAGATTCTGTTTATGCCAGCCCTGATACACTGTTAGCCGTAAACTCCAAAATGACTAATTCGACCCCTTTATTACAATTATATGAGAACAGAAAAAATATGACAGGATCCCTGTTTTTAAATAGCCTTTAAATCTTCCCTTTGCTCAGAAATAGTGAGGTCCTACCCTCGCCTTCCCCTACGCTTGTTTCTCTAACCATTGCTGAGATAATTCACCAGAGCTTGAAGAAATCTGATCATATTTTGACTCTTGTCACGTGCCAACAGTCTGAATCAGAGAATACAAAGCAAATATAAGAAATTTCTGTCTTTCCAGCCAGAAAATTACCCACAGGCAGAGAAAGGCTAGTGTCTCTCTTGGGTGTCAGTCTCTGGCAGGCAAGTTGACTTGCGTTCACCTTATCCACACAACCTGGCTGGGTACCAACCACCCTCAGTCCTTAGGGAGGAATTTGGAGTTCATTTTCAAGCATAAGGAGCCTAAAGCAGCCCAAGCCCAAGGAGATAAATGCTCCATGTGTTGTGTGTCCGTGGCCTTCAGGGAAGGTGCTCCCTCAGAGCAGAAAGACAGCTCTGCCTGCTTGGGACATCAGAGCACAAAGAGGTTGACAGGATGGAGGTCACCAGCTCTCTTGGAAGAGGGCAGCTCATGTGGGAGGGGCCAGGCCCAGGGCAGAAGACTTCGCTCAGTGGTGGAAAACTGTGGTGACAATGCCCAAGGGTCAGACTCCAATGTTGTGGGTGAATTCAGTAAGCCTGTAATAATTCTGTCATCCTGGAAGCTACTCGGTGGCCTACTTCGTCAGAAACCAGGTGTCATATTATTGTATCTCTGAACAGAAACAAAGAATAGCTGGGAAAATGGTTGGCAGATTGCAACGCCCATGAGGAATCCTAACTTAAAAGGCCTTTAATGTCAACATTTTGGTGGCTTTTAGGTGTCTGTATCTTTCCTGAAGCTCAGGAATGCTGAGCTGTTTGTCTCACAATATTTCCCAGTTGTTTTCTTCCCTTATTTTAATTGTGAGGCAGATCATTGTTTCTCCAAAGGACAGTGAACTTGAGTGAATATGTACTTATTCATGAGACAGTACTTCATAACCTTTTGTAACTCTTTCCTATGTCACTTGATGAAGAAATGGGCATAAACAATATCTGTCTGTCATATCTTTACTCCAGAAACAATCTTCAGAATGAGCAGAAACTACGATCGGAAGAATGTATTGTTACAGAAAATATATTGTAATCTCTTGCGTTGCACAGAGTGCTTTCTCTAGGGATGAGGGAACTGCTTTTCAGTTAGCCGTCACCCCACCTCTCCTCTTCTTCCTGGGCTCAAAATTCACTCCCAAATTCTCTACTTCCCCCCCTCACCCTGAGCAGCACAGAGGCATGGGGAATGGGGGTTGTGGTCTGTTCGTCACACATTGTCTCTGCTGCTCCTTCCTCCTCACGCTCTTTCCCTGCTCCAGCATGGGGTCCCACCCATGGGACACAGTCCTTCATGAACTCTCCAAAATAGGTCCTTCCCATGGGCTGCAGTTCTTCTCAAACTGCTACAGCATGGTCCTTTCCATGAGGTGCAGTCCTTCAGGAATGGACTGTGCCAGCATGAGTCCCCCATGGGGTAACAGGTCCCACTGGAAAACCTGCTCCTGTGCGGGCTCCTCTCTGCGGGTCTCAGCTCCTGACAGGTGCCTGCTCCAGCATGGGCTTCTCCATGGGCTGCAGCTTCCTTTAGGGCACATCCACCTGCTCCCAAGTGGGACCCTACACAGGCTGCAAGGTGGATATCTGCCCCACCATGGACCTCCATGGGCTACAGGGGGAGAATCTGCATCACTGTGGTCTTCACTATGGGGTGCAAGTGAAATTCTGCCCCGATGCCTAGAGCACCTCTTCCTCCTCCTTCTTCACTGAGCCTTGGTCTTTGCAGGGCTGTCTTACATAGTCTCACTCCTCTCTCACAGCTGTTGCACAGCAATTTTTACCCTTTCTTAAATATATTAACACAGGGGTGCTAACCACTGTTGCTGATGGGTTCAGCTTTGGCCAATGGTGGGTCCAGCTTGGATCCTGCTGGAACGGGTTCTGTCCAACACAGGGGGCAACTCCTGATGTCTTCTCACAGAATCCACCCCCTCCATCCCCCAAAACCTTGCCATGTAAATCAAATTCATGATGTTAATAAAAAGCTTTTGAAAATAAACTCAGAATAAAACTGTAATTTGGTTACAGTATGGGTTCAGATGCCTTATTTTGATAATCCTCTTACTTGCTGTATTTGTTGAGTATGAAAGAAAAGGAAACATCCAAGAAACAATGTTTTTTCTGGACTTCTACAACCCTAGAGGATGTAGAAGACACTTATGACTTCACAGAGACTCTTCCTCTGTGAGATTTCAGACTCTGAAATACGGTAATTAAGAAAACAATAATGATTAATTTCTTCTGAAGGTAGGTTTTTCTAAAGTCTTATCCATAGAAGTAACTTGTTCACTTTCATTTTTCAGTCAATTTCAGTGTCCCTCTGCCTCTTTCCAGTCTTTGTCATCTCTCAGTAAAAAGAAGAAAAAGTGTGCAATGTGCATCACTTAAAAATTCTGCTTTTTACAGGACTGCCACAAATTTTAGTCACTCTATAAATTTATAGATACACCTATAATTTCTTAGGGAGCACCAGAATAAAGGTTAATTAGCAGCACAGTGGTACCATTGGTGTGTAATATTGGATTTTGAGCACAAAGAAAATAATTTTCTTTTAAATATATCAGAGTACTCATTCGTAAACAATTCAATTTAAAATGTAAACTACCTGGAATACCTGGAATGTTACTTAATCTATTATGACTGCTCATCTGGAACCTTTTCCTCTTTTTTTTTTTACTTTTATTAACTTAGAATATTCTGTCTGCAGAGAACTTTCTGGGAAGCTCCCAACATCTGCTCTTGCAACCCAGTATTTTATATGTAAGCATTATATTTTCCATAAAAGAAAACTATATTTTCGTTGGAGATATCACAATATTAAGGAAAAATACACCAACAATTTTGGGTTATAATGGGCTGAATTTTACCATCTAATCTTTGTTCTCTTAGAAAATACCATTGATAAGACAATAGGACATGTGGCATTTGACTGAATTTCAATGCTAAGAAAATATTTTAAAATATTGTAGTATTGGGTATTCCTTTGACTCTAACAGAATGTTACCTGATGATGATTTTGGTGATGGTGATGATGAAGCAATAAGTATTGTATGACTTTTGCAACAGGACCGGTCAGAAAAAGCTTTGATTTTTTTTCAGAATTAAATTTTGAATTAACTCTAAAGATGTCCTGAAATATTTTACTCCATGAGAAGCTCTGTTTAATTAATTTTATTTTCATTTAATATCATTTAATTAATTTAATTTAATTTAATTTAATTTAATTCAAAACGATTAAATTTAATTCAGTGCCATTTGAGATCAGAAAGGCATAAGGGTATTCCTGCAGAGTGAAAGAGATTATCTTGGACCCATTTTGATCCTGGGGCGCAGTTCTTATCTCTCATTACACTGTTTCACAAGCCTCCTACTGGGAACTCACATCACTTTTAGTGTTATTCATGTGAGTTGCCCACCTTTCTTCACAGAAATAGGGTATCTACAGTCCCAGCCCACTGCCAGGGAAAGGCTTTCAGTCTAGCCCGCTGTCACTGGGTCAGGAAAAACAATCCGGGTACAAAGAACATGGTGTGTAGAATAGTATATATGTATATGTACTGAAAATGAAGAACTGCAATGGTATCTGCTTGCCGGGGCAAATCTGTTTAATCAGGAATCAGCACTGGCACTAGGCACTAGGGAGAGAGATCTCGCCTGAGTGGTGATAGGAGGACAAGGGGGAGCTGTGTTCACCCCTGCATTCATGACAAATCCTTCAGTTACATGAGGGATGCAGTTTTGCTGCTGCGCTTTGCCCGCTCACTCCAACACTACATTTTGTTTCCCCGGTGAGGTGTCCCTGGAAACCCCCCAAGCACCAAGGTCTCCCCCATGGTCCAGTCCCACGGCTGGCACCCAACTCGTTGTAGGCTCCTGACTTACCCTGGGTCAGCCCTCCAAGGCTTGGCCATCCCACCTCCTAGAAATCCTCCTGCCCTTTAACCACGCCAACTGGGGAACTCCCGCTCCACACCGCAAGAGGTGTGGAGGAGCAGAAGTTAAATGTGTGTAGTGATTTCTTTATTTAAGGCTCAAAGAATTTAAGTATTTGGACCTTAGGGAAGAACTGAGGTCACAGAGAGATCAAGGCTCTGCTAATGCTTAGCAGAAGGAGAGTTGAACTCTTCACATGGAGGCCAACTGACTTATATGTTCTGTAGGCATCCTGAAGACAAGTATTAAGCCATCTCTAGGGTGAGAAGAAATACAACAGCATGAAAATTACTCTAAAGTCACATACTCTACTATATATTGTCTTGAAAGGACTTATATTCCAGAGTTTGGAAAAGTTTATTTAGCTGGACTCGCACAATGTTCACTCCATTTTTTTTTTTTTTTTATTTGTAGTAATAGCAGTAACAGTAGCAGCAGTAAAAATAATGACATAAATATAAAATAAAAGTAAATATAAAAATAAAAGTAAAAACCTTTTCATTAACTGTGACAGAGGAAATAGGTTTTTGTTAAACTTTCTCTCATGAAAGAAAAATAAACATCCCTTAAACTGTGTGCTACTACCAAGACTCTTTATGAGGAAAAAAAGAAGTGTATTTTATAAAAGGAAGCATAGAATGAGATAAATAAAAAAAGTAGCAATTCCAGATAAGTCATCCTGAAAGCAATATATTCAGTAGGATAACATCTGGTCCATCTAGAGGAGAAACTCAGAGTGGCAAATACAAACCACTGGATTTTGGCCAGTGTATTGTTTTCCAAAGAAGGCAGAGCCAGAACAAACACTTTGATCCTTCTCTGGCAACTTTATTAATCTTGTTTGTCAGGACACAACTTTCCAGGTCACACCGTCTGTTTAGAAAGACAGAATCATAGAATAGCCGGGACTGGAGGGAAGCTTTAAAGATCACCTAGTCCAACTCCCCTGCCATGGGAAAGGACTTCTTTCACTAGATCGGGTTGATCAGAGTCCCATCCAACCTGACCTTGAACACTGCTAATGATGGGGCAGCCACAACTTCTCTGGGCAACCTGTTCCAGTGTCTCACCATCTGCATCATAAAAAATTTCTTCCCTGTGTCCATTCTAAATCTACCTGCTTTCAGTTTAGAACTGTTGCCCCTTGTCCTTTCACCACAGGCCCTGTTAAAAAGACTAGTAGCCTTATTCTTTTGTTTTTGTTTTTTTTTTTTCCTTTCTCTGTTGTTTTCCTTGCCCTTATCTGAAAGACTTTCCAGATGAGATTCCACTCAGTCTTTCTACCCAAATCTCTTTGCAGCTCTACACTCATAATTTCAGAGGGCTCAGTAGCACTGTTCCATATCTTTTCTAGTCCATGAAATTCATTAATAATGACCTCTCTCACTACTTTTCATGCATATTTATTTTGGTTCTTAATGACTATATTCCTGTTGTTTTTATCCACTTCCCTAACCCATATCAATTAGCTTCATGTTCACTTCATAAAGTGATCAAATATTTGAAGTCGGCATTCATTACACTGAAAGTCTTCCATTCTCTATGCTTTCTGGTGAATTGTAAATTTTTTGTGTTGAGTTCAGAGATAGAAAGGTTGCATGGAAAGGAAAAAAAAATGAAGGCAAAAACTGTAGGCACATGGAGAACTTTCTTATCGGTATTACAAGCATTCAGAAATTGAAATAAAGAACCCAAATCTAATTCTCAGTACAATATCTATGAGCAACTGGTAAATGTAACCCCCAAGACTTAGTGAAATGAGTAAATGTGAGCTAAAAGTTGATGGACCAGAACATAACTATGTAACTGTAAAATACTGAAAAGCTGCTGACACTTCATTGAAAATGTTGATGTCTTCTTTTCAAAAAAGTATCTTGCTTATGCTAACACATTTTGAATTTTTCTCAGTGCCTTCTATGCAGCCAGTATCCACCACATCCCACCATGCTACAACATCTAATTAACTGCAGCAATCAAAGATAAAGAGTGGATGAGCTTGCTCATAAAACTCAACCTTCTGAAAGAATGATTTCTGTTAAAGAATTCATCAGCTCTTTCTGATGAAATCTCTTTCCTCCATTAATTCCCAGTTCTTGTAAATGCTACACAAATTCATCCTTAATGCAAGGCCTTGTGCTGACTGTCAGTTGTCATGGTGAATGTGTTTCTTTATATTGTGCGTGCTTGAGTTGATTCTCAATTCTGCCTACTCATTTGCTCTAATTTTCTCTTAATTTTTGGATTTCTCAGTCATAACTACAATGTTACAATACAATGCTTCTGACAACTGCCTCCTTTTTGCCAAATTTCAGATGTCTTGTCAAAGATCAGTTCTGAATCTTTTACTTCACCTTTATTGCCTCAGATTCAAATGACAGCTAATCTCTTATCAGCCTTGCAAAATTGTAAAATTAGCTCTTCAAGATGAAATAAATTACAAACCACTCTGTACTTCCAACCTTTTTTTTGGTAGCTTCTCCATCACATATTCCACATTTTGAGCTTAGAGAACAGTTTACATGTTTTGATAGTGTAGATTCAAAGTTGGGCTCCTCTCTCTCTTTTAACCCAAAGCTAATAAATACAGCAAATGCTTCAACTGACTTTCTACTGTGATCTGGAAAAACACAGATGGAAATAGTATTTGAAATTCCTTCCAATGCTTCTATGGAATTTCAGCCTAGACACACTGCTCTATCTAGTGCTGTTTAGTCTGTTCAGGGCATCAGTATTTTTCACTTTTGCCTTTTTACCATATAATGCTCAGGAATCACTATAAGGCACCAGCTGATGGACATCAATTTTTATCTTTCTAACGCAGATGGTTTGTTTCAGCTACACCCTGTGTTCCTCCTTTAGTCTCCATGAACCTCTTAAAATAAAATATTCAGCAAAGGCTGCCAAAGGGTAGAGGTTTCCAGAGGGCAAGGTTGAGTGAGGTTACTTTCACTGAGTTCATTAAGATCCAATTTGAAAGATTCTTGACTAAATTCAGGAGTCCTAGGAAAAGCAGTTAAAAGATGTACAAAATGGAGTCCCTTTAAGAGGGGCCACCAGGTGAAACACCAGGTAAATGGTGAACTAGATGAAGAGATGTTCAGGCGGAATCCAGGAGAGTCAGACCCACAGCCTAGCTCCATTCACAGATGCCTTTGCCAAGCCCTCTACACTTGTTTCCCCATTAGGAAAATGGGACTTTGGATATATTTCTTCCACTTCCTTTTCCTCCCACTTTCTTTAGAAATAAAGAATTAGAAAAACAATAACATATATAAAACTTGCCTTTTCTCGTAAACCAAACACCACAACAAAAACAGTCTCTTGCTCTGCTTCAATATCTGATCCCTTTTTTGCCTGCAGGAGTTTCTTCAGCTCACAACTCAGTTGGGCTAGGTGGGAAGTAAAGTTCATGATAGACACGTTTTTCAGTAAATGCATGCTTGGTTTTGTATCCGAAAATTAGTGCAAAAGGGAATGATTATTACAAAATCTGTTCTCAAAAACATAGATAGATGGGTAGACAGATAAATAGATAGACAGATAGATACAAAAGCTGTTGTTCCTTATGTATTAAAAAATGTTACAGACAAATTTAGTCAATCTTGTATTAGCCCTAGGAAGCTTGTCCAGTAGAAACTGAAATAAAGAAAATACTTATATTAGTTGTATGTATAATCAAGACAGAGATCCAATAATAATCAAGATACAGATACAGTGGCTATATCTAAAAGGAAGCAGCATAAAAATCTTACAATAACATCTCAGTTGCACATTACCATGAAGCAAAATAAGCAGATTTCAGGAAATAAACAGGATTTCAGGAAAGTAGTAAAGTAGTGATTAGGCTTCAGGCAAAAAACCATTTGTGCTACTACATAGACACACTACAAGAAAACTACAGCTGGTAGAGGTCTGCATTATTGAAATACCTTACCTACGTTGTCTTCCCAACTCATCGGTTCCTGTCCGTACCCTCGCGAAAATTCGCTGTTCTGACACCACTGAAAGTAATGAAGTTCAACAGAACTCTGCGTGGGGAGAACCTGTCCCTAAGTAACAACCCAATGCATGACTCAAAATTGTTTCTGATTTTTTTTTTGTTTATTCAGCCATCTACTTTTCTAATACATTTTCTTTAACTAATCTAAGATTCCTTTTTCAAATCATTTTTGCACTCCTCAAACTGTATCAGTTGATCAGTTAGATTTTTATTCTCCTGAAAAGGTAAATTAAAAAAACAAAACTAAGTAAAATACTTCAACTAACTTACCATTTAAATTAAAACATGACATTGTGTGTGCAAGTTTCAAATCTGAAAGGTCAAAACAAGCAGGTAGTTGAAAACATAATACAGCAACAGCTTGTCCACACACTTGAACAAATTCCAAAAAAATTGTTTTGCCATCATTACCCATGCATACAAGCAAACATAAATATTTAAAAGAAGCAGGTGCAGTGTATCACAAAGAAAATATTCCTCACCACTTCCCCTTTGCCCTTCCTAAGAGCATTCTAAGGCACCACAGCTTTGATCTGGTGGACAAAACTAATGCCATATGCAACTAACAGTGCTCACTGAAGTCATGACAAATTAATTCCCTGTTTGGGGCTCTGGAATTGATTTTCTTCTTCCCGGCCTGTGAAGAAAGATTCATCACTTGAGAGAGCAGCAATAGTAGCAGTAAAGTCAATAGCATGTGACAGAGAAGGTGTATTGAAGTGATGATTTAGCAAGTTCAGACTATAAAATGGATTATTGAAATCAAAAAGAGCTCAAATGCAGGTTGGATTTCATGGCTGTGCAGGAAAATACAGGGAATGGAAAAAAAAATTCCTTGCTCAAATTAAGTGGGAGGGGAATGTGTCCTGGGCTCCACTCTTCCCCTCAAAGATAAGGGCTGGAGCGATCACTATGGGCTGGAGACAGCATTGCGTTGGCCAGCTCTTTGTCTTACACTGGGCAGATGGAGCACAGTAGGGCTCTCCGATGGGTCACCCTCTGTGGACACAGAGCACTTGTTTTCTTGGAATCCTTGTGCACACACACCCACGTGCACAGAGATATTGTCCAAGCTGTAAATCATTCTGTGAATTAGGAGCTGCTTGTCCAAACACAGGCAGACCTTCTTTAGCTATCTTGCCACTTTCATTGACATTGGCATTGCAATGACCAAAATAGAATGAGAAAAATTTTGCATCTACCCCGGTGATGATGATTTTAAATGATGGCAGTCTCGGCTCATGCTAACAAAACATTGGCAGTTCCCCTTCAAGCCTTGCAGTATCTGTACCTTAACACAAACAAGCTTGCTGCTGTTGGCAACCAATATGTTGGAAGTGGTTAATACAAATATATTGAGATACCAGAAGAGTCTTGCCCTACCAAACTAACAGGAAATACATAGTCTATCCTCCAGGCTTTCACATTAGCAGTATATATGTATTTTGTCAGAAATTGCTGGAAGACCTAATTTAAACCTCGTCTTGTAATTTTTTAGTAACCTAAGGGAGGGAAAGCAAGTTGAAAAATGTTGGGGAGAAAATACCTATAAGCGATACCAAACAAAAAGGTCTGACCCAGCTCTGTCTAGGATTGTCAGATTAGTTTTCCTTACTCCCTGGAAGCAAACTGTAATCCAGCATGGTGTGCTGCAGAATGTCTGCAGGATGTTCCCTGGGAAAACTGCTGACAACTTGTTTATCTGAAACAAAAAAATCAAAAGGAATATTTTTTCTCCGCTACCAGTTTTACTTGCTGGTACTACCCTTCTTACTTATAAGTGGTGTAAAGTATTACAGAAAAAAAAATAAATCCAAAGAAATAAGTGTGTCTTGGTTCTTTCCTCTGATGATGTTCCAGCTGTGCTTAGTGAAACATTAATGTGCTCTTTTTTAACTAGTAAATGACTCCTTATTCTCTGTGTCACATGCAATTTCACGTGTAACACAGCCCTCTCAGTGTGCACTTGTTCTTACATAAGAATATCTGAAAAGCAGATAAGGGACCAGCGCTTCCAGATGTGGATGTTCTTCATCATACAAACACAAGGAAGTCAGTTAAATCAAATGCTAGTCCGCCAACACATTTAGTTACAAAAAGTGCTACAGAAGCCGCAGCTTACAGCAGAAAAATCAATGGAGCGTGCATTCAAATGTTTACTGTCAAACACATGCTAAAATCATATGCAGAATTGGGGTTGTATTTACTAGAGACAGACATGGACTTCAGCATGCATGCTAAGTAACTCCATTGGCATAAAGGAAAGAACTACTAATCACGTTGAATACACAGCCACTTCATATTCCTCGCTCCAGGGTAGGACAGTATGCTCATGGATAGATGGACAACCAGCCAGCCAAAAAAATTGATTGGAAGAGAGAGGCTTACAGGGTAGTAGTTACCGAGTTATACCTGGAGGCTGACAACAAGTAGGTACAGCAGGGGTCTATCCTGGGATGTGTCCTGTTCGACTTGTTTGCTTATGGCACGGGCAAAGTGAAGGAGAGCCATCGTGAGGTTTGCAGATGATGTTAAATGGGGGGACCAGTCGATATGTGCAAGAGCAGGGCTGCCATCCACAGGGACCAGACCAGGGGAGAGGAATGAGCTAAAATCATCAGATTCAGCAAGATAAAAGCCCAGAGCAAAAGCAGAGATTATATCCTCTGCTCAGCACTTGTCAGACCATCGCTGAGTCCTGCATCCAGTTTTGAGCCCCACCCATCAGGACAGACATCAATAAAACAGGGCAAGTTAAGAGGAGGCCATCAAGAGAGAGGGGCTGGAGCACTCGCCCTGCGAGGTAAGGCTATGGGGCCAGGGCTGGTTCAGCCAGGAGCAGAGAGGGCTTTAGGGCACCTGAAAGCACCTTGATGCCTACAGTGAGGGGATGGAGGGGCTGCAGCCAGGGTCTTCACCGAGGTGCCTGGTAGGAGAATGAGAGAGAGAGTGGCGTCAGCTGAAACTAGAGACATTTGGGATGGAGATAAGGAAAAGCTTTTTCCCCACAAGGAGAAGGGGTGGAGGAATGGGGGCCCCGGGATGTTTTGCCACGTTGGAGGATTTCAAGCCTCAACTGCCTAAAGCCCCAGGTAACCTGATCTGACCCCATGTATGACTCTGCTTTGAGCAGCAGGCTGAAGGACATAACCTCCTGAATGCCTTCCAACCTGAATTATTCCTCAGGTCTAAGATTTTCCTTGTTAGTGACTGCATCACTCTTTGTTCTTATGTTTTCACTGATCCTTAAGCTTTAACTAGTATATGATGGGCTGTTGCACCTAATTTTTCACAAGTCTATCAGACTGTGGGTAACAGGTTCTATCTTGTCTGTGGAACATTCATTTGAAATTATTTATATGTGTGTTGTGGTCCACCTCCTAGAATCCACTCACTAGCAGCACTGTGGCTGGTCAGCAGTGCCTTACTGAGATTCACACCAGTGCTATAACAAGTTGCCTTTCATAAGTCACAAAAGGGCTTGGAACCTCCAGTCTCATTTCCTTGTTTTTTCCTTCCCCCCCCCCCCCCCCCACCCTCTTCATCCAATCCCTACTTTTTCTT
>VYXH01009169.1:0-13420 GCA_013397275.1 Burhinus bistriatus | reverse complement strand
TTTAACTTTCAGCAGTTCTCTAAAATTTTTCTATAATCAAGAGGTTCATTGTATGGTCACCCTGTATGTCTCTTGCCCTCTCTTAATGCATCTGTAAGCACTAGATTGTGCTCTTCATCTTCAGCAACTTATCAGTCCTCAAGGTATCCAAGAAAAGAACTCAAAGATTAATTTTTTCCTCTAGATGTTTGTTCACCTTCAGTCCATATCTTTGTAGTGATAAGAACAGGTATTGAAGTTTGGGTAATATTTGGGTAACAGAGTCTTTATGACAGAACTGATGAATCTTTTCTTGTCTTTTAGACATGGAATTATGTGGGGGAGCTGGGGTGAGTGAAGAAGGCTTTCGAGTATCACACATTAACCTCCATCTTGGTGTTTTCTATGACAAGGCATAGCTGATCAGCAGGCAAGTGATAGGGATAATTCTTGTAGAGAGTTACTTCCAGCTGTGCAAGCTCAGCTGGTCTGTAGGGTCTACAGTTTTAGAAATCTAGAGATACACATTTTGTTGTTTATTTACACACTTTATGAAAGCTTCTGTCAACTCATTTTTAACTGTGATAAGATATATTGTCTTGATTTAGGCTGTATACATCTCTGGGGATCCACAGCGGGAGACAATAAATTAGCCAAGAGGTTTTTTGCTAAAAGGCTCTCAAAATTTGCGCTGATCACAGCAGCTTAAACACGTAAAGACTGACCAAGAAGAAACAGTTTATTAGGCCATTCTTAAAGGCAGTTAATTGCCTACTAATACAGTGCAAGAAGACCTGCTAGCTGGAGGGTTGAAATGGCTTGACGCATTAGTCGTGGGGAAAGAAAAGAAAAAAGTAACTGTGATAACACAGTCTGTGCTATTGTGGGATAGCATGCTGTGGATCAGCATACATTATAGGTGATGCCATGTTCTCATTTAGCACCATGATAGCTGGCTGCTTCATAACCTTTAATGCACTCGTCTTGGTAACACCCTCTGACACAAGGCCACGATGATATCCCCAGTTTACAGACAGCCTTAGGGACTGTGACCCAGGCCATACAAACCACATGTCTGGCACCTGAGGGCAGGTCACCCACACATTTCAGAGCCTGTATGCTCGTGGTGGGATCACCTTGGAGAAGGGTCAAACAACCACCCACCATGTGCTCACTCCCCTTCCTCAGCAGGATGTGGAGAAGATGTGATGGGAAAGCTCAGGGGTCAAAGTGAAAGCAGGGAGATTGCAAAAACAACTCAACATGGGGAAAATCAATCTAATTTATTGTCAAATAAATTAGATTTTGTCAGTGAGAAACAAAAACGAGCATTAAAACAGGTTTTCTAACCTCTTCTGCAAGAGGAAATTTTGGATTATGGTTTCTTTACCATATGCACAGTACTTCTGAATTGTTCTGTATCCCGCAGGCAGGTATCCGCTATTGATTAAACAATATAAGGGGATTATGGTATTTACTATCTTATAAAAAATGTTTGCACTAAGCTGTAGCTTAAACTTAATAAGGAAAAGGATTGTTTCTCTTTAGTCATGCAGCGTGGAATAAATAGTGTGGAAATAGCCATATACTAAGCTGTGGCAACAAATGGTCTTAACGGTACACTGTGTACAATAAAGCACCATGGTCTTAATGATCCAGCTCTTAGCTAAAACCAAAATGGTTGCTCATGTGAAACTATCTGGTGACAGAAATAAAAAATGCCACTGGGCTTGGGCATGCAGCCTGTGAGTCAACTGCTTAAAAAAGGATACTTAGCAAACTAAGCTTGAGGCCAAGGCATGCATCTGGCTACCCTTTCCTAGATGGGCATCTCAGAAATAGGGTGGCTCAAAGTGAATGGGATCTTGTACCCTGCAAACACTGGAAGGACTTCAGCGAAAGGAACTGGTTAATGACAGATATGAGGCTCTTGCTGTTACTGTAAGGTAAGTAGTTGCAACTTAGATGTGGAACAGGCATGTTCCTCATGAGCAATGAAGCTATTACTCAGCCGTGAATGTGACCATTTCTGTTATGTCAGTTACATTTCAATTATCTTTTCTGCATGCACTGTTTGGCAGGTTTTTTGAGCTCAAAACCCCTGCAGAAATCCGACATGCCCTGTAAGGTAATAGCACGTCAACTTTCTGGCTAATTCAGTCCCTGTGATCAGGAGCGGGTGTTATTTGGGTTCCCCTGTCGCCTCACATTATGTCTCTGAGCTCCTTTATGGGTGTGCAGACGAGCTTATGTCTTGTAACCTAACATGCTCACATGGGGCCTGAGTGTAAAATGATGTGAAGACTTATAAAAAACAACATAATTAAAAAGAGGGGGGAAAATAGGTCTATTTTTTTCCTGTTATAAATGGAAAAGTGTTTACAGTTCAAAAGACAATTTAAAATAAAAAGTAATACTAAGCACAGCTCATTGGTAGATTTGCTTTATTAGTCTACAGTTTAAAGACTTTGCTGCTGGAGAGAGTTTGCATTGTAACTCTCCCCAGATTGGGGAATGAAAGCAGATGACAATCAAAAGAAAATTCTGCAATTGTTCCAGCTAGTTGCATCTTTTGTTTTCGGCTGTGGGAAACTGTATACAACATAGAGAAGAACAGAAAGGAGAAAAGAAGACTTTGAGATATACTTTAGAAAGGTACTAATTTTGAAAAGAAAGAACTCAAAAAAATTCAGGAAAAAAGTGCAAAGAAATATCATTAAATATCTTGATTAAAATGGTGTAAAAGGCAATAAGCTAACAGCTATTATTCAAGACATATGAGTTTTATAACATTTAAATTGTTAAAATAACACTTATTTACATGAACTGAGACTATATCCACAGATACTTTATAAATCTCAAACCTTACCTTTTCCTATAAATAATATCTCAATAGCTATCTCTTGCTCATCTTTTTTAGGTTGTTTTTCCAGGAATAAGGAAATTTGAATAACATTATGGAAAAGAGCAAAACTGCTGAAGTTTACAGAAGAAGTGAAGAAAACAGTAAAAATCTTTTCCATTAACTGCAGCAGGTCTTGGATTAAATTCACAGATCAAATTATTGCAATGGATTTAGAACAAAAGTGGGAGGACAGATAGAAACAAGTATTTCTAACCAACTTCTATAAAGAGAAAAGAACAAAAGAAATTGGAAACAAGACATACAGATTTAAGTTGAGAATAAAGATTAGATAATCACTGGTGAATTAATATCTCCTTCAGAGAATATGAGTAAATTTTATTCATACTATGAAGGCTCTGCTCGTAAGCTTTGCTGTGCTGGAAGTATAAAGCTTTACCACAGAGCTTTGTAAGAAGCAAAAAGATTATAGGGTGTAATTGTGATTTGTACAGGATTTATGACCTCAGGCCACTCATGACTGCATTACAAAAAAGACCTTCATCAAAAGCACAGTTCTGGTTGGGACTTTGTCCAAATACAGACTGAATAATCCTCTCTCGATAGCCTCATTCCAAGTCAGTACTTTGAATTCCCAGGGCAGCTGAACAAGAAGTAGTTGTATTTTTCACAAATGGATTGCCTCCTGTCTCCTTTCCCAAAATTGCTAGCAGTTGATTGGTTTGAAAAACAATAAAAATTTTTAGGTAATTCAATGTGTATTAATTTGTACTTAGGAGACAACATGACCTCCTTGGTCCCTAGTGTGAATATTCTATCGTCATCTTCCTAATCATAACATCTTCTTGGTCTGTGCCAATGTTTCTCAGTATCCTGGGAATATACAGCAATAAGTTTTAAAAGTCCAGACTGCAGAGGTGTGTTGTCAATACCTCAGCCCACTCCAGGCTGTGACACAGAGAAATGGGAAAGAGGTTTGAAAACCACTGCAGGAAAAGAAAAGATGACAGTGTCACAGAATCTCAAATAGAGATTGACAACAGAGAAAAACAAGGGACACATTTTGTGTTGAGGTAATAAAACACAAGACACACAAGATAGGAGCAAATATTACTGCAGATAATATCTGAGGGAAAATTCATCTCCTCAATCTTTTGAAACACCTGGATCAACAGATACATCTTGCAACATAGGAACTAGCAAAACATTGGATTTATAAGGTACTTATTTATAAATATATTATTATTATTACTATTATATATATTATTCGGAGGTCTGGGGTTTAAATTCTAAATTTCCAAACAGACAGCTGGATTCTAGGAACATGATGGGTTATTTTTTTCCCTTTGACAGCACCAAAACTGGTTTTCAAAGGCTTGGCAACAGAGCTCAGCAAAAAAACCCCACACCATATACTGCTAAGAGAGCCTTCTGTACTCACCCAAGCAGGACCAAACAATATTACACTAGTAAATATTTTCAAGTTGCTGGGATTGGGAACTAATGGTCTGAAACCTGGAATTAGCTTCTGATCTCATTTCACATCATTCACACTACATAGTTCTTGGCTGTATTGTTTTTCTGATAATGCTGAGATGTGCTAGCATGTGGCCTACCATAGGTTTTTGAAAGACGTTTTTCAGCTTTCATCCAAAGAAAAGTTCCCCAGCCCAGGACATGACAGATGATGACACCATTACCTCGCCCAGCATTTGGCTGGCTGAGGAGGGCAGGATGCCAGCCATGTGGCCCAGCAGAGACTGACACGATATTTGTGAAGGAGTTCCTGCATCAGCACGACAGGGGGAAACAGACGAGGCAGCTTTTCTTAATCTTGTGGATTTTACAGCTTGGAACGGGAATGAGCTCAGAAAGCCAAAAGAGTTTTTGTGAGGCTCATGCAAAAGCTGTGTCTGATTCATATCAACAAGGGAGCTGTTTCTCTGAAACTGCAGCCAACATTGCCTCATTGCTCTCTGTTCCACATGGATAGACAGTTTCAACCCAAAGTCCTCAATGTGCATCATCATCTGTCTCCTCTAAGGCCATACCATGATAGCGATGAACAAATGAAACTAGGTGAAATAAGAAATAACGCCTCTAACCTGTAAGGCTCTTTTTAAGGGCTTAAGCACAATAACCAAACGGGTACCTAATTCAAAGACATGTGATGTCCTTCAGTGAGTTTACCACTGCAAATCACTAAGGATGCCGTGAATCCTCCAGATCTCACAGACACTATGCCATAGTCTGAAAGAAAAGCTAGAGTGGCTTATATACAACTTAAGTGTTCAGGGCAGATATTATTAGAAAAGGCTCTATGGCTTGTATTATTCTGGGATTCAGACAAGATCATCATAATGCTTATTTCTCAGCTCAGCTCCCCTGAATCAGAGCCAAAAACACCCGTATCAGGCCCTTTAAATACATGTTTAGAAGTCTAGTTGTTGCAACACACAGTTCTTCAATTGTAGGTCACTGACTTTTTTCTGGATTACCTCATAATGGACATAAATGAAAAACTGGTAGCCAACACTGTCTTTCTACCTTGTACCTGGAGTGGCCACTTCCATTCATTAATTTAAAGATGAATTAATGAAATTATCATGAATCAGACATAGTTCCACGCATCTGATGTGATGTTTGTACTGCCCTCACATTTTAGCTGCAAACTTAAAGATAAGTTTCTCTTCTGGAGGTGTCGCTCATACCTTAATTGTACTTAGTGTAGACATGTTTTCTAAGGCAGAGAGGGAGGGAAGGAATGGGAGGATTTCTGTGTCACCTGAGCATTTAAAAAGCACACAGAAGTGAAATGTCTAAAGGCAAACCCAAAAAGAAGACAAATGCTGCAAGCTACTGTCCTGCCAAATCCATATCATTTTACTTCATATTGCAAGTAGGAACAGCAACTGGCAAGTGCAGTTCCAGAGACAAAGTGTGTTTACAAGAAAAACTACCAGTGTTTACCAAACAGTTATAAATATAATCTCATTAACAAACCCTGGAAACTCCTCCCTGCAGGGTGCCACTTACAGCCATAGCAATCAGCTTAGCTGTGAGAAGTTCTGGCTACTCAGGATGCAGAAACATCAGGATGTGACAGCAGCCACAAGAGTTGTAAATACAGTGGTGGAAAATGAGGAAAGAATGTGGCCAAATTCCAGAAGCCTGGCAGAGAAAGTAGCTTCTAAAATTTGAGGCAAATCAGAGAAATACAAGAAGAAATGCTTACCTGAATTGGTCATAAACTTCA
Organism: Burhinus bistriatus; assembly: GCA_013397275.1. Lineage (NCBI taxonomy): Eukaryota > Metazoa > Chordata > Aves > Charadriiformes > Burhinidae > Burhinus > Burhinus bistriatus. Next base: position 7,322 of record VYXH01009169.1, on the reverse strand, counting down.
AGAGACACTGATGGTCTTACACTGTGTCTAAGACTTCTGGCACATTGCAAAAGTTCTGCTCTACCTACCTGCCTGCCAAACCTAACATGCCTTTTCTCCTGAGGCAGATGTCACGGTCAAGGCAAGGACGTTCCGGGCTCGCATTCATACAAGTCTCTGTAACACAGTAGAGAGAGTAGGTGGATGTGTTCACATTGATCTGTGATCCTTTGGGGGACAAGGCTGCTTGGAGATAATGCAGTGTCCCTGCCTCTTGTTCCATGTAACCAGACTTCATGTGATACCTTTCGTGATAAGCATTACGATACGCTTATAGTGTCACTATGTCACAGGCATGACATTTGTATGGCAAACAAGTAATGTTTGCTGCTGGTCTATGAAAATACCAAGAAGCAGAAGTACAACAGCTCATTCACTGCAAAATATAAGGGGTTTTGGCTGATTTAACTGACTTTTCTTTCAGCTTTTTAAAAAGTAAGCCACTTCTGCGTAACAGTGTACCCTCAAACTCATAAGTGGATACCTGAAAATAAGCTACTGGGTGAATGACTGTATGGATGGAAGGGTGGATGGGTGGATGAACAGGTGGATGGATGGTTGAATGGATAGAATGTTTTCTCCAGCCCTAACAGCATTTTTCCAACACACTTGAGTCCTGTAAAAGCCTAATATATCATCTAAAGAGACGTCTGCCAAAATACAGAGGGAGAGAAGAAAAAACATAAGAGGCATTATTCTGTATTTTAAAAGAAAACGATTGTTCTTTGGTGCCATTAACCATCACGGTTCCATTGATTTCTTTATATCAACTAGAAATCTGGTTTTAAAAAGGAAAAGACTANCAAGAAAGCTGCAGAGGGTCTTTTTGCAAGGGCATGTAGTGATAGGACGAGAGGTAACTGTTTCAAACTGGAAGAGGTAGATTTAGAGTAGATATTAGGAAGAAATTCTTTACTGTGAGTGTGGTGAGACACTGGAACAGGTTGCCCAGGGAAGTTCTGGAAGCCCCATCCATGGAATTGTTCAAGGCCACACTGGATAGGACTTTGAGTAACCAGGTCTAGTGGGAGGTGTCCTTGCACATGAATTAGATGGCCTTTAAGGACCCTTCCAACTGAAACCATTGTGTGATTCTATGAAACACATGTCTGTATGTATACAGAGGCACACCATGAGCAATTGATATGGCCAGAAAACTGTTGCCAGACTTTCCAAGTTTACAGAATCCAAATATCTGATGACATAAAACCCTCAGGTAATTTCTTTGTTTATGGATGGAGCAGTCACAGTGTTGCTCTGGAAGCTAATCTTCATTTTAATCTGTATCCTGAATTGAGACATTTCTAACCCCCGAACTAGATAATCTACAATCTACCTTGTTCCCAGTTTTCCACTTCCCCAGTCCAAGAATTGAAATGAAGGTAGCAAATGTGAGAGGATAAGGACCTGACACTTTAATAATCTCCCTGCAGCAAATTTTGTGTTGCCAAGATGATGTGTGGTCATGTTTTCTCTCTGGAAAAGAAGTGGAAGTTGAATGAGCGCCAAGACAGAAATAGAAGGGAGGTTGAGAGGAGTTTTGCAGGCTTGCAAAGGAGGAATCAGGGATGCATTTGTACGCCACACTATGAAGAAGCAAAATGTGAACCTCACACCTTGATGTTCATAACAGGCAAGGCTGATTGATTTAGACAAAGGTGCCAGCAGGAATGACAGACACTTGAAGGAACATCCTTAACTGCCAGCAAAGAAGGTGGTATATATCCTGACTTATGGGCCAGTCTGTCCCTGACAAGACTGTCTGTCTGCTGCAGGTCCATTTGTCATGGTCAGCATTACAGCAGAGAAGAATGCTTAAATGGTCTCAGTGACATTTTGGCTCTGCTTGAAGTCAGTGGCCAAAATGCTTCAAGACTCAAAAAGGTTAACACTCACATTCAGCCTATAAACCATCTACAAATCATTTATAATACACAGCTCTTACAAAATCCTCAAATTCGTGGACCGCCTTTAGTGTTTTGACTGCCATGTGTAAGTGACATTAATAAAAGTGCCCTGGAATCCAGCTGATGGAAGGAATATAAATATGTCATAGTGTTACTGCCAACAAAAGTAATGTAGCCTTTCCCCCAGGTCTGATTGTCCCGCTCTGAAATAAGAAAAGCATAACCGCACCGTCATCATTTTTTTCCTGAAATGTAGAAATCACAACGAATCAGCATTTTGGTTTCTATAGAACACACTTGGAATTTCAAATGTTCATTAGCTTTAAATCAATAGTGTTTAGCATTTTGATCAATATTTCAGATAGTTTTGTTGAAATAATGGCTCTTTCTGCTGCATTCATTAGTATCAGCTGTTTGGCTGCTTAAGGTTTATTTCTGTTGGTGTTTCACTTCAGTCGTGTGAATTTTCTGTAATCGCACCTGTGATGTCTCACCGTAATTTAGTTAACTATTGTCCTTTGCGGTTTATAAATCTGTTCTTCCATTTACTTATCAGCCTTATGCTATGAAAAATAATGGATAAATATTCACTTACAACTAACAGAATACAAACAGAAAACAATTTTTAACCATACTTCTTAATAAATATCTCTGTAAGGGGATAAAGCAGTACAGCAAGTAAAGTTTAAGGGTGAAATATGCGGCAAGTCATAACATAAACTGTATTGCACATCCTATCTATTTTACTGTAAACATTTGATTATGTGCAGCCACTACACTAAAATAATGTCATTACATCTTGCAAGGTCAGCCCCTGAGAATTGGAAGGCCTACTGAAATTTGTGCATTGTGAGTTAAGATTTGTTAATTACATGATCACTACATAAGTTTTCCACATGATCTTTTTTTTCCCTTGATAGAATCAATGGCCATGTTTGGGTGATTAATAAAATGTCCAGAAAAACACAGTTCATGAAAATTTAGAAAACAGTTGTTTTCTTCTACACAGATGCATTTTGCACTAGTAGTAAAACTGGATATATCATGTTCTTGCTTTTTACAAGAAAAACGTTGAAAAAACTCCATCTCACTGCTTAACCTAAAGAAATGATGGTAATGAAAATTGCCCACAGTCACCGTTGTCAGAACTGGATAGAGAGCTGATGGCGGTAGACCATTACCATACATTCCTGGAGCAGAACTAGAGTGGGAAGGGGCATCCTACCAGTGGGTTTTACAGATATTTGTGACTGCAAAACTGGAGAGCATTGGGAATCCCAATGCTGAGTACACAGCCTGAGAGCAGACAGCAAAGAACTTTCCAGAACAAAAAGTTCCATATTTTTAAGCAAGTGGAATTTAAGTCTTATAATGGAAACTACAGTGTAACTTTAATAACTGGTAGAACTATTAGCCACGCAATAATCCCAGTGGAGTCCTAATGCAAAATAGAGGTCCAAAAAGGCCCTGAACAAATAAACAGAAAGGCAAATACACAATATTCAAAGTTGTTATATTCTAATCAAAAAAAAACAGAAGAGAAAATAAGACATCACACAGAAGTGTATTTTTTCTGAGACTTTATAAACATGACAGGACTAATTTATTATTTCCTTTCTATTTTCCAGTAGTCAAAGCTGTACATTTCCCACTTGAATTTCCTCTTGAGTTTCAGCAAGTCATTGTCAAATATTCTTTGCGCATGTGATTCAGATTTTTTCACAGCTACAATCCATGCTCAACCTGAAATAATTTATTCTTCTAAATCACATGAGCTTGAGCTTAACAACCACTACCATAGCTCCATGTCTGTAGAGGAAAGACTTTCGGTTCCCACTTAGTTGCTACAATGGCAAGCCCTGAAAAGCAACAAAAACTCAATGACCTGTTCATCCCACCTGATGAATTGTAGACAACGCTTGAGCATGTAGATCGTCACTGTGTCCCATGATGCAGGGACTGTGAACTGGGAGAGAAACTGGGCACAGGGACAGACCCTGCACCTAACCGTGCCAAGCAATTTGCAGAAAACATTGCAGCAATGCAGACTGAGGCTCAGGCATTAAGGGAAGTGTCTAGCCTCTTTTCCTGGATCCTCAAGATTAAGGTGGAAGAATACGTGGGTCAGTTCAATTAAAAGTGATACAGCATTGAACAGCCATGTGACTAGAGGCAGGCAATATTTTCAGCCAAAACCTTTTAGGAAAGTTCTTTGTGAAGTCTGATCTTTTAGTTCATTGAGGAGAAAGGCCAAAAATGTCAAAAGAAATAAATAAAAAATCAATCTAAACTTTTATATATTTTTTCAGTTTTACAAGTCATAGCACTGTTTTATTTTAACAATATCCTTCTAATTCCACACACCCCCCCCATATTTTCCTTTAGTTACTTCAAAGACTTTTTTACCCCAATAGATTCAGTCAAATATTTGGAAGTTTACATTCTAAAGTTTCCACCCACATGACAAGAATATAAGTTTTCCCCAGATTTCAGGAGTGAAGTATTACACCCTCAGTCTCTAACTTTGGGAGCAGAAGCTTCTGCTGATATTTTTTGTTGTGGCTTGTGGAAGGCCACCACAGGATCTCGCACAAGCTCTCCGTTTGCCTTTAGCTTTGGGAAAACTAGAATTTTGTGTCTGAACTATGCTCACAATTCAGTGAACACTTCTCAGCAGCACCATTGGCACTGCAAGTGAGAGAAGCCATCCTGTCTTCTACAGGATCCTGTCCTTATCCCCATGCACTGCTCCCATCTTGCTGCTGACACAGCGGCAATTTCTTCTCCAGTTCTTATAAACAGATATTGAAAAAGAAGTGGCAGGACTGCTGTATTTGACTGGGAGTCTTGTCTGCTGTTGAGGTCCCCACAGGGAAGCCTGTGACAACAGATCATACAAAAAGGGAACTACATACTGAGGTCTGCACATTCCTCTCCAATCTTTGTAACCAGATTGCATGCCTGTAGGAGTTATTTGCACGTACTGTTTTAATCAATGCATTCTTTCCATATGCCCATTTGCAGACACAATACAGCCATACTTCTTGGAAGTAAAGTCTGGTCTCACCAGTGTGTTCCTGTATCAGTTTGCCCCTCAGAGGTTGGTTTGCCACCCACACTCCACTTTTTATGGACCTCACACATAGTTCTGCTTGAAAAACTAGTACAACTGGGTGCCTTTCTCAGCACCCTCCTGAAGACCCTGTGAGCATACCTAGTTCAATAAATGACAGGAATGCCATGAATGACAATAATTTATGGCTGCTTTTTACTTGCATTACTCTTCCAAAGTTACACAGAGGTGAAACTGAACAAATAAACTCCAGTGTTTTCTTCCACATTGTCAAGATAATTTTTCTCCTCATTTCTTATCAGTGATGCCTTCACAACACAAAAACTCCAGCTGCCAATGACATCACCATTTGCCTTGCAAAACTTGTGTCACTAGCAGCAGGAGGCAGACAACTCTTGTGTGAGTCTTAAGAGAGTCTTGGGAGCTGACAAAAAAACACAACAAAAAGTAACCAATATTTTCAGTTGTAAAAGAATACACTTCATATGATGCCAGGAAAATAATATAGTAAAGTGGGAAAGGTAAAACATGCATGTCTCATGACACTTAAATTTTCTACCTAAGGAAAGCTGGGAAGTAAGTAATCTTTGTCCTGTTATATGCATTTGTCTATACATTAAACATTTAGAAGAAAGTTTAATGAAAAATATTGAGCCCTTCTGGTAATGCCTTTGCATCTGTTTTCGCATTAGATGACCTGCCCCCTTTCTACAGTAAGAACTTTAATGTGCTATTTTAAAATGAGTGGGTAAACTATGTCGTATAAGGGTTAAAGTGGAATAAGGGGAGTTACACTTTTCAGAGTGCAGTGAATAGGGACAGAGTCTGGCAAGGTGAGTCTTGATCTTCATATTGTCCCTGCCTACCTTAGGAGACTGGAGTATGTTCAAGATCTGACCCAATTCCAATGAAATGAATGAACATGCTTCAGAAGCTTCAACAGACTTCGGAGCAGATCTTACGTGAATTTTTCTGTTCTTCTGCAACTTCATGAATCAGTGATGTAGTCAAGAGAAAATGGTGGTAAATAGAATTCAGTCCCTCCTGATTTGGGTAATATACGTTCTGCCAGACTCCCACAGCCAGTCCAGGAAGACCAGAAATGGGTCGATCACGCTATAACATCACCAGCGCATGAAGAGTGGTTTTGGTGCAAGATGTATGTAGGTTTTTCATGCCACCTGTTCTGCATTCTGTTGTAAACTGCTGCAGTTAACAGACCTGGTAGTGAGCATTTGGCATTCAGGCATATAACTAAACTGTTACTGTGGAGACAACGGTTGTGCATGGCCAGAAGCATAAATCCTAATGTAGATTTTATTGGCACAAAAAAACCCCAGCTTTCATTTAGCAGATAAGTATGGGCAACAGAAAGGGGAAAAGTTCATCTTTCATATCTCTCTGGAATAGACCCAGCATAGGATCCAAAAATTATTGTCCTGCTAAAATGGAAAAAAAAAACCAGGGTAGAGGGGGTGGGGGGAAACTTAGGCATAAAGAAAATAGAAACTTTGCCTAAAGCTATCATTCACCGCTTATGTTTGCCAAGAATCCATTACTATGTAAGGTATTGATAAATGCTCCTATCTTTTCCTTCATTTTAGGAAAGATAGCCCAGCTAAGTGCATGTGTGGCTAAAAAAAATGGAGTTTTATTACATATTTTCACCTAAACAGCAGCATGGAATAAGAAAAGAAGCTTAAAAAAACCAAATCACACAATGAAAGGAGGTTACTCTGAAAATGCTATTTCAAGCAAATCGTCCTTTCACCCTGCTCCTGCCACAGCTTATGGGAAAATATATTCTCTGAATATTTTTAAGGGTGAGGTCGCACCTTTTTGTTTTCTGCATGGAAAGAGAAAATAAGAAGGTAAGCTGTATGCAAAGAAAAAAGTGCTGACATATGGAGTATCTTCCTGACTTCTCTGAGGACATGAAGAGTCTGGCACCCAAGTGAAATCCACTCAGGCTCAAGACCTAGTTTATGTGAATGGAATAAAGCAATTTCTCATTTATAATAAAGAATATCTCAAGATCTTAAGTTCCAAGGGTTACCCTTCAAAAGTAGTTAAACTTTGCAAAACTTGTACCTATTTACTACAGGAAAGAACTGAGGAACAGGAAATTGTTGTTGGAGGTATCCCATGGGTGTACGTGTACTATCGCCTCTCCCAAGAGTTCTTGGATGTACAAGTTATTAGGTAAAAACTGATGATTTTTAGAAGAAAATTTTTATTTTATCAAGCTACTACTTTCCATCATAAGTATTTACTTTTGCTTTTCATAGAACCATAGAATCGTT
>VYXH01009167.1:0-50003 GCA_013397275.1 Burhinus bistriatus | reverse complement strand
GGGGCTGCCCGGGGTCCAGTCCGCGCGCTGGTTCAGTAACCGTGTGTACATTCCTCCATCAGTGTTATTGTTGTTCTCCTTTTTCCGCTGCTGTTGTGTTAAACTGCCTTCATCTCAACCCATGAGTTTTGCCCTTTTCTTCTGATTTTCCCCCACTGCCGTGGGGGTTGAGCAAGCAGCCACCTGGTTCTTTGTTGCCAGCTGAGGCCAAATCACGACAGATGAGAAACAGGCCTTTAACAGGATAAAATAGAAACATGATTGTGTGTGAATGTGCAGTATTAGGTCAGGAACAACTCGTTACAATTAATACTTTAGGAACAGCACTATTAAGGTGGGTGAAAAAACTCCTTTGAAGGCTGTTTTCACACATTCCGTTCTTTACCTCATCCGTGAAGGGGAAAGTGACCAACCTGTTAAAAGACATTTGAAATTTGAATTATTTATTTCTTCAGAGAAGAATGACCAAAAATTCCTGTCTTAGAGACAGACTTACACAACTGGAATAATCCAAAGGTCTAACCTGAAGCCAGACTTCAAGTCCTCAGCTGATGTCAAAGCTTCAAATCTCACTCCGCTGCTTTCAGTTTGATACATCAGCTGTCACACTGCAGAGCCAACCTCCCACAAAAATTGATGGTGTTTCACAGAGAGAAACAAGGCCAGGATATTCCTCAGATAATACATGATTTTGAACCTAAATCTCCTAAGCAAGTATCCTAGACACAGATCTTAGCTACCCCCTTTTTCAAACGTCCATTTTGTCTTCAGATGGAAAACACGTAAGATCTACCTAGTGTGAACTCAATCTGATCTCTAATTTCATATTCCCCTTCACCCTGTCCAATCTCCAGTCTGCAATGGGCTCAAGTAAGAGATAGTGAGGTCTCTTATTTACAGAAAATTTACTGAAAGTGTGTCACATGGTAACATTTGTGTCTGCTAAACGATTACCTGCTGTCTGAGGTCATAGCACAGCTGTTTTTCTTTAATTAATTGAACTCAAATTAAAGCACTGTTCTACTCTGACCAGTAATAGCAAAAAATAGCATCATGCAATTCTGTTTATTGTTTCACAAGTACTCATTCAGGTTACCAACAGAAAGACTGCTTCTCTTTATTATGAGCCCTGAAAGCCCTCTGGTGCCTGTGCCATCGACAGCGTAGAAGTTCTGCAAGCCAAGTGTTCCCCCTTCCTTTTAGCTGTACCTTGTTATGTCTAGAGTAGGACAACACTGACATATCCAGAGACCTAGCCAGGCAAGTTGGTTACCCTAAAAAAAAAAAAAACCAAGCCCCCCACCAAAATCCTAATAATCAGTCAAGCTGTGGAATATAGCTTCATTTTAAAGAGAGTCTTCCTTTTGTGAGGAAACATCCACACCCTTCTTTGAGCTGCATACTACCACTTTTTCACATCTTGGTGCCTAAGTCCACTGATGTCAAGAGCCCAGCAGGAACACAGTTGTTCCTTCATCACAGCTGGCTGGACACCTACCCTGAAACGGACAGGGAGGCTAACTGCAAAACCTAACAGACACTCTCCCCTGTCTCTGGCAGGCTCACACAACCATGAGAACGTGAATGACTTGTAGGCAAATATTCTTTAGTCAGTAAGTAGCAAATTGTGACAGTGTACTAACACTGGGTTCATTATGGCTAATTACGCCAGGCTGAAACCCTGCAAGGACAGAACTATGCACTTGTGGGTTGGTGTATTTGGTTTCCTTAGCAGCAAACAATACAACAAGAAGCAGAAAACAGGGGCAAGAGGGAATGTGCAATAGAGAAGAGCTCAGATTCAGACCTTGCACCAAGAAGTCACATTTGACCAGAATCACCTCCCGTTATCTTCTTGCTGGCAGCACAGCACCGAGAGCTCATGTAGCACACTATTCTCACAGCCTGAAGGTCTCTGAACTACGTGAGCATGGAAGGTCCTATAACAGTTTCCTACAGGAAGAGTAGGACTGTCTCTGCCTTCTTGACACCTGCTCCCTCCACTCTCTTCAAGCAACAAACTAGTTTCATTCTATTTTTAGGTTTAATGATTTTTTTTTTTAATCTATCCAAGTAACTTTTACTTCATTTTGGTGAATTTTGAGAGGAAAGATCCTGTATCTATAAGAAGTAAGTTTTGTTTTTCCTACCACCACAATAACACACACTGAAACAATTTTGATAAGGTTCTGGAAGCAAAATAAAAATAATTTCTTTTTAATGGCAGTCACCTAAGAGGGGAACTTGAACTCCGATTTTCAAGCTAGAGCCAGTTTCCACAGCAGAGTTATAAACCCCTAAAAATCACGCTTTATATCATAAATGTTGAAAAAGGCTTATACTCCAACAGCTTTAGTAAGGGCCTACAGAAAGTATTGTCCTGGAAACCAGGAAAGCTGTATTACTGAGAACTTCTTCAACATCTGAAATGTCACTGCATCAGTTCTTCTAGCAACAACATCTCTGTACACTATAAATGTGTTTTCATTCTTTTTCTACAGGCTGCTTTTAAGTTATTTAGTATTTCCCTTCCCTTTCCCTGAAATCTCACAAGTCTTTAAACAGGGATACATCCAGGATACCAAAGTGCTCTTTTGGGCCTCGGTAAGGATGCTGACTGCAGATTACGCACTGCAAGGGGAGAAGGAGAACAAACAGACAAAAACCCTGCTCAGTTACATAAAAGCAAATCCTCAAGACAGAGCTAAAGCCAATAGTATTCTAGTTACATCTCCAAACAATGAGCTACAAAGCTTTTGTGGCCATTACAGCAGCCTTCATGATGTTTACCATTCACTTCTTGTGTCCAGAATTTGTCAAAACTCCCTAATTAGTTTAGTGCACCTGATGGTCCTCTCCAAGTATTGTTTTTGTTCCATGAATTATCATCCCCGTTTGTCACTGAAAAAAATCAACTAAGTGCTATTTAAAGAAGGGAAAAAAAAAAAGAAAAAAGAAAAAACCCCACACCTAAAGAACACTTCTCCCTCCCCCCACCTTTTGGTTTTGTTTTTTTTTAACTAGGATGTGGATATGCTCACAATCTAAACGCGCCCAAACCGCAGACCAGATCCATGCTTGTCAAAACAATTCATCCAACCCACAGCCCATTCTCCCCTTAATTTACATATGAGCATCTAAGCACACTGAATCACTCAGACTGCTCAGCTGTCCCATCAATGACACTGAATATTTGCAGTTGGAGACTAGCAGGGTAGATGCATGGGTGCAGTCATTACATCCCTCCACAAGGAAACATCAGACCATTTCCAACAGCGACGTGGACAATGTGAACAAACCTGGCATACTGCATAATCTCAGAGATCATAATCAGGCACTACACCATCTTGTCTCTCTGGAAAGACCTGTGTGAACCAGAACACATTACTAGAACATCTAGCCATGACAATCTAAGTAACAAAGAATGCAGCGCGACCCCAGGCTAATTGTTCCACTGTCATTTCAAAAGTGTACCTACGTCTTAAAGTGTCCTTTGACACTCCTGTACATGGGAAGAAAGGGTATTCACCTTATTCTTCAGAGTCCAAGACCAGCTTAGTGAAATGCATTGAAAATCGATGGCTTGTGATGTATTTAGAAACACCCTACCCTCGAGTAAAGAAAAGGATACTGGTGATGTCTAGGAAAGACTCTGGGAGGTCATATCATCTATGGCTGGGGTACATGGAGTTAAGAAAAGGAGACTAGACTGCACAACACCTGTGACTGCAATTACCTGCCAATCCATCTTTGCATTTTTGTTGGAGTGGCTAATCTGAGAAAAAAGCAGCACAATATGAACACACAGTATGAGAAAACTGAGAGTCAGTCATGAGAATGCTATTGTATTTGCAGAAATGCATTTCAATAGCAGTAGTTTCAAGGTCTGCCTCAAATGTCAGATTAGAATATGCCTGCTCAAGATGAAAGCTAGATTGAATTGATTCCACGGTGTTGGATTCCCGGTTGCAAAGTAAACTGTTGTTTCTGTGGTAGAAAGCAATGTCTTCTATATCTCATAGAAAAAATAAAAAAAAATCATTTCTGGATGCAGTAGCATAAAAACTATTGATTTTTATTAATGCCCAGAATAATTTAAATCTATTTTAATATAAGCTGATTTCATCAATGAATGGATATAAGCCAGTGAAATGAGACTGGCATTATACGGAATGCCTACATGGAAAAATTAGGAGCTGCATCCACAGGTTTGGGAAGTCAATCATCCAAATTGCGTGAGATGCTGAGTGACAAAGGCACAGTACACGGCATACACGGTACACACTAATACCTACTGACACATCCAGCTCAAGCCTCCTGAAAGGCACAAACATTAGTCAGTGGTAGATTATCTGTATCCATTAGGCGATCTGTCTACTGTTCTAGCTTTGTTTTTCATTGCATTGAGTTTATCTGGCAAGGTTTTGGTAGTCAGGGGGTGGGCGGAAATGGACTGCAGGGGTGGTTTCTGTGAGAAGACACCAGAAGCTGCCCCCATGTCAGGGCGAGCGAGTTCCAGAAGGAACCCACTGCTGGCCAAGGCTGAGCCAATCAGCGACGTTGGTAGAACCTCTGTGATAACATATTTAAAAAGGGATAAAAACCACTGCACAACAGCAGCAGCCAGGAGAGAGGAGTGAGAATACGTAAGAGAAAATCCTCCACACACCGAGGTCAGTGAACAAGGAGGGGGAAGAGGTGATCCAGGCACCAGAGCAGAGATTCTGCTGCAGCCCATGGTGAAGCAGGTTGTCCTGCAGTCCATGGAGGTCCACAGTAGAGCAGATATCCACCCTGTAGCCCATAGAGGACGCCATACCAGAGCAAGTGGATAAGCCCTGAAGGAAGTTGTGACCCCCCAGTGGAGAGCTCATGCTGGAGCAGCCTTCTGGCAGGAACTGCAGCCCTGTGGAGACGAGCACGCAAGTTTGTGAAGGGCTGTATCCTGTAGGAGGGACCCCACACTGGAGCAGGGAAAGATTGTGAGGAGGAGGAAGCAGTAGAGATGAAGCATTATGAACTGACTGCAACCCTCATTCCCCATGACTCTGAGACGCTCAGGGAAAGAAGTTAGAGTTGGGAATGAAGTTGAGCCTGGGAAGAAGGGAGAGGTGGGGGGACAGTGTTTTTAGATTTGTTCTTACTTCTCATTATCCTACTATGATTAATTAGCAATAAGTTAAATGAACTTCCCTATGTCGAGTCTGGTTTGCTCTTGACTGTAACTGGTATGTGATCTCCCTGTCCTGAATTGACCTGCAAGCTTTTAATCATATTTTTCTCTCCCACCTTGTTGAGAAAGGCAAGTGACAGAGCAACTTGCTGGGCACCTGGCAGCCAGCCAAGGTCAACCCACCACATTCATGAAAAGCAGTCAAACACTATTAGCCAAAAGCCACTACTCACAAAATAAATGAAAAAATAAGTGTCATCTAAACAGGACAGAGTAGCCCACCTCAATTTCTTTTGACAAACCAGAGCATGTTCTTCAATATCCTTCCAAAGATATTAACTAATGAGCCCGTTCCTCTATTCTCTCGATGGAATGTCACGCCCTTCTTGTATTAAGTCAGCCTTCTCATGATCTTAAGTTAAAACAAGTGGCAAGAAAACTTTTTTTTTTTTAAGAAAAAGTAGCATTTAGAAGCACAAACTTATGCGCAGAGAAAAACTGCAGAATGAACATTTAGCAGTTTCCTGAACCTGAGTCAATTCACCTTAAAGCCTGCACAAAAAAAAAGTCCTTTTGACTTAAAGGTGAGCATCCACTGATGTATTTCAGCAAACATATCCTGGAAATCAGCAAGTACCTTCCAGTTTAGTTAGAGTTAATATTAATTGGATGGAAAACACTTCAAATTATCAAGATGGAAATAAATAAATATTAAAATTTATACTAAAATAATATATGATACTGGAATGTATTAGGCCCTAAACACTGTTTGCTGCTACCTGAGATACAGGGAGAGACTTGGAATACAGCCAGCAGTCTAACAGTCTTGTTCTCAGATAGCATAGCAAAACTGCAACTGAAGAATGAAAACAAGACTTTCTATATGCACATGGAAGACATTCTAGCCTGCTAACAATTAAGAACATTAGCAAAAGCATAAAACCGTGACATTCTCTACTGCCAAAACTCAGTATTTACTGCACATTACCGCCTTCTGTTGAAGTTGCTGTGTTTTTTTTCCTAAAGATACTTGGATGGACCCTACAGTAGGTACCCAATATTGTCATAGGAGAGCATTTTATTTATTTACAAAAGGCATACTTTTTACTACAGCAACAGTAGTTTACTACTGCTGTTTACTACAGAAAAAAAACAACCTCAGCTCCATGTTCTCTTCAAAAAGCTTGGCACTATGAGATCCTCAGGGTGATCTTGATGACCACTTCAACACAGCTACAAGAACAGCTGTAGCTAATGTCTAGCCGCCCCCATCCAACACTTCCAAATGCAGTAGTCAATTTAAGCCTTAGCACATTAGCAACATTCTCCCTCATGAAACAGCCAATCTTGTCTATACTACAGGAGATGGAAGTCAGATAACTCAGTATTATTTTCTCAGTTCCTGCTAATATAGATACTGCCGGTATTTCCACAGCCAGAATTCAAACACTGTCTTTTAAAGAAATAAATCCCATGCTTGCATATGTTGTTCTGTAGTTGCCACGTCAAAACTGGCTGTACCTGATTAAGTCTCACTATTACACAGAGGCAGTATTAAGAATTACTATCACTCTTCATCTGTCTGATTATGGAAACAATCTCTGTGGCTGAAGCAGAAACTTGGGGGACTTTCCTGTGGTCTTTGAAAGGAAATACATGTCTTAAGAGTGGATCATGAGGTGAGAGATGTAAACAAATGCATTTATGCTTCTCATATATCAACCATCCTATGATACTTCAGAAGAAAAAAGGCAGCTTAGAACACAAGCAATACACATCATTCTTAAATTGCTGTCCTGAAAGAGAAAAAAAAAAAAAACAAACCTCTTTGAACTCTCCCACTACCCCCTCTTGCCCCATGCATCTCCCCTGAAACAGCCCTATTGAATTTGGCTCTAAACAGCTACTTGCAACTGCCTTCCTCCATTGCAATCAACTGCCAGTTATGAAGCTGTACCTTAGAAGAACTTTTTGCACTGAGGAGTCACAAGATTTCCCAGCTCTTGCCTTATTGACATTTCATTCACAACTGCATACACACTCCAGGAGCATTTCCTTCACTTGTCCTGTGTGACTCGGACACACAAGAAGTAAACTCCTACCTGTTATTGCCCATAGTAACACGCAGAGAACACCAAGTCCAAATGCCATGCTGCACCAGGAAGGCAGTGACAACTGCTTTTCCAACCAGTTGCGTGGAAATTATGTGTCTTCACATCCGTTTCCTCTAATATTGTTTACCCTGCTGTGGCCATGAAGCACTGCAACAGACAGCACAGGAAAAAATAGGTCAGATGTGAGTATAAATTAGAATGTCACAGTAAAAGCCAAGGGACAGGTTAAATTGAAACAAAGTCGGTACCGAGCCCGCACCTTTTGACGCTCCTCACAGGAGGAGGCTTGATCAGGACGGTTTTCCAAGATAAATAACTCCGTAACAACTAGTTTGTTATTAAGCAGGCATTCTTTAATACAGTACTGGGCAGCACTGGGGATGGCTCCACCACAAGTGCTCCAACAGGTTAGCAAAGCACATCAGTTTAAATACAGAAAAAATATACATATTAATCAGATTTCCTGGAAGAGCAATCTTTCCTAAAAATTCATTTACATAGTCCAAGCATGCGCAGTAAAATTAGGGTTAGGGTCTTTTCATCCTCTGATGGTCGTTCATAGTCTTCCTCATGCTGTCCACCAGTTGAACTTTGGGCTTCCTTTGTCCATATATAGTCATTGAATTAGCTCATCAGTCCTTTGGCTCCTGAATGTTACAAGGGGGGTCAGTTTAAATTAGTTCTTTGGCACTTACCTGGTCACAATTGTCCTGAGTTCCCATTATCAGCGACTTACACAGGAAGCCTAACGAGCTAGCTCAAGGCCTGTTTAATCTTGTCAGGCAAGAGATTGCATGTTTCAAAATGTCCTATTATCAACTCTACCAAAACTATGCAAGTGAAACTAAGAAAGAAGCAAGTAGCANCCTGTTTAATCTTGTCAGGCAAGAGATTGCATGTTTCAAAATGTCCTATTATCAACTCTACCAAAACTATGCAAGTGAAACTAAGAAAGAAGCAAGTAGCACTTTTGTGTATCACAGTAAGGCCTCAGTCAAGAATTGTCGGGGATTTAACCCTTTCATTATGCAGGCGTTATTATTACTTCTTGATGGATGACATATTAGATCAGGCAAGCTAAAGATACAGAACAAATTACCTACCTGGAAATCACATTCTCTGGAGACGCAGAAATGTGCCAGAAAGATTAGCACGCTTAGACTCCTGTACCTCAAAACCCACAAATATTCTGTTATCCAGACCCTGGTTTTGCTCTGACTTTAAACACAAACTAGCAGGTACCCTTAACTGAGCAATCACGGACAGTATCATCTGTGCTAAAATGCATGCCATGTTAAGTCAGCTCTTGAGGCAGCCCTCAAGCTCATCTCTCCCAGCTATCAAGATAATGCAAGCAGATGCTTCTCCAGAACTTCTAGGGAGACATTCCTTGCCAGAACACCAAATTCTCCAAACAAGGCGACCTAAGCCACAAAATAGGTCTACTAAGGAACAAATAGTTCAAAGCAACATTACTCATGCAAGGAAAAAAGTTAGTTCAGCCAAACTCACAACTCCCCCCAGGTAGATGCTTAACCAAAACACACTTCTGTAAATGAAAACACAAGCAGTGCCTTTTTTCGGAGAACAGCCCTTCTCAAGGCAGAGGGTCCTAGTCAATTCCCTTTGATGTTCATTACGTAAGTTGGTAAAGATAATGACTTTCATATTCCAGCTGCCTATATCTACATATGTTAGAAACACTGCTAACTGGCTGCTCTTGGTAGGTTACTTACCACACATAATTTCATATTATGAAACACCATCTTGCCTTTTTTTTCCTTGCAAAGATAAGAAGGAAGTTACTTAGACATGCTACTCTTTTTAAGTCTGACTGAACTACAGTAGAAACCCTAGCAGCTCAGCAGCTTGACTTCTGCTCTCTGAGAAAGGATCTTTTATAGATGGCGTGTCTGAAAAGCATGGGAATAACTAGACCGGGTCTGCAACTCATACTATTTTGACTGACCAATAAAGCCCTACAATGGAAGAAGGCTCGGAGGCAAGGATGCGCAAAGGCAATGTGCCCAGGGACTGCAGGGAATAAGGTAGGGTGTGGCTGACCATAGTTTTTGCAAAGCAAGTCGTATTATTTATCTCAAAGGGGACCAGAGGTTGGCTTTGTTTCAGGTGATAGGTGTTGTTAAACACCTATCAACAATTGAGTGGATCAACTGATGGCATAAATGTTTCTCCCATTTAGTTCATTCAAGAGTTTGAATGTCTCTCCGAGTGAATATGTGACTCAGTCGAATACAGAGTATAAAAACTGAACAACTAACAAAAGAATTCTGAAGAGAGCAACGAGCTTAAGCTGGCTTCAACCCACATGTTCCTTCCCCGGGACAGAGGATGCCCAGCATTACAACAGTGAGTTTATCATACAGACCAGTAATGGGAATCACACTGGAATTGCAATTGAACTGTATACCGCCATTACTATGTTTTACCAAGTGTAATGCACATCTGCATTGTGATTTCAGTCTATTTGTGTTGCTCCGCCAAATCAGAAATCCCATGTCACATCAAGTATGTCCAAATAAGTAAATCTGATATTAAAATATTACACCCTCCACACATGGAATACCTAAAAGAACCTGGTCAGAGAGCACTGGGCTCTGACAACTTCTCAACCCTGCTCAAGATATAAGCGAAACAATCACAGAACATTACTAAAGCAAGGGGGTAAAAAAGAAAATCGTAAAATGCATTTAAAGACAAGTCCCAAGTACAAAATAATACGGTTTTGGGAAAGCTCCCTACAAAACCAGGAAAGAGTATTATTAATTTTCCAAAAGCCTGACACTTGATTTAACAATATAACTTGACTTTTGTGACCTTTGTTCTCTCCAACATCAACAAAAGTCCCCTTCCTAAGGCAGGTGCAAAGCGGCCAGAACACTGAAGAGTAAGCTGGTCTCCCAATTTATTCGTATGCTGCACAATTAGAAAAATCATCTCTGATCACAAGAAATAACTGTCACCAAAAAAACCAAAACACACCACACAACAACACTACACTGCTTCTGGAATGATACTATTTTGATATCTGAAGTTAGATGTTCCCTCAGGAAGCAATTCCTGACAGAATACACATAGCTGCGCTCCTCTGTAGAGAATAGGACTAATTTAGTAAGGTTTCACCTTAGAAAGAGCAACAGCTTGTCTGGATGCTTCCAGGTACTACTTCTATGATACAAACTCTTCAGCAACAGGGCCATTTTTTACTGCCTTGCATTCCCCAATTGCTGTTATGTCCTTCCATCAACTATAAAGTTATCTGGTTTTGTAATAGACAAAAAGCCCAAAAGTTCATATTTTTTTAAGCCAAGTCATTCCAAATGTCCCGCTTCGAATGCGGCCACTGAAATGGCTGAGCCCTGAGCAGTGTCAAGCTACAGTATCATCAAAAACTGATCAGAAATGAGCACTTCAGCACAGGAGGGGAAGAGTGTTTAAGTCAGTCCTGAAGGTCCCACAATGTGAAGCATCATCTTTTTATTTCACCGAAAAAGTGATGCAAATTAAATTGTTTCATTTTGCTCTAAAATGAACTATGTAGACTCCCACAATCAATCCACAGAATGGTTGAGGTTGGAACGGACTTCTGGAGATCACCTTGTCTACCCCCCACTCAAGCAGGGCAACCTAGAAAACAGTGCCAAGAATCATGTCCAGACAGATCTGAGTATCTCAAAGGATGGAGACTCCACAGTCTCCCTGGGCAACCTGTGCCAGTACTTGCTCACCCTCACAGTAAGAAAGTGTTTCCTGATGTTGAGAGGGAACCTCCTGTATTTCAGTTTGTGCCTGCTGCCTGCTGGCCTGTCCCTGGGCACCACCTGTCTCAATCTTCTTTACATCCTACCTCCAGGTATTTTGAAACACTGAAGAGGTCGGTCCAAGCCTTCTCCAAGCTGAACAGCCTCGGCTCTCAGTCTTTGCTCATAGGAGAGATGGTCCAGTCCCTTAATTATCTCCAATGGACTCTCTCCCCTTGCTCCATATCTGTCCTGTACTGGGGAGCCCAGAACTGGACACAGTACCCAAGGCGTGGCCTCACCAGCGCTGAGTAGACGGGAAAGACCACCTCCCTTGACCTGCTAGTAATGCTCCTCCTAATGCAGCCCATGATACCATTCCATTATCCTTCTTTGTAGCAAGGGCACAGAGCTGGCTGAATCCACTAGCATGCTGAACCCACATGCCCATGCTGATTATCTGCACATTTATTCTAACACACTACCCAAGTGATTATTTTTATTTAGTGTTTTATTTCAGAACATTCAAACTAAACCAGAGAGCTGTACAGAGCATAAAATTTTTTATAAACTTCACCTTCAAACAGTTTTGGGAATGTTTCTGCTGCTTTTGTGAATGAGAACAGAGGAACATAGATAGGATGGACAACCTAGTAAGTATTTCCAACTTACTAACCCGTATACCCCAAATACCTCAGCAGAGGGGCAGGTAAGATCATAATTTCACACACAGCCTTTTTCCTGCATCTATGGAAATTTGTCTAGATCTGGAAAAGTTGTTAGCCACCAAAAATTGTGATTTGCAGAAGAGCTTACTACTGAAACTCAAGGTTTCTGAGATACTGTGCATTTGCTGTAACCTTCACTCATTCCCAGAAGCAGATGGACCAGATGCCTAAGACAGACTTTCAGTCCTTTAGCCTAAGGAAAAATGTGTCAGGCTTGGTCACACCATGAGGTCAGACATAATCCTGATCAGAAGGCAGAAAAATAATTTTATTTTATAGGCCTTTTTGCTCTGCAAGGCAGACTTTACTATCTCACTGTCACTAAAAGGAGACAAGTAGCAAGTTCTATATCCTACAGAAGACTTGATGAGGCGTTCACATGGTTACTTCTAACAACACGAAGAAAAACACTGACAGACCATGCAAATAATCCTCATTTTCACAGCATTACTTGTCCTGAGTTCAAAAACACAAGTACTTGCAGCAAACAGTTGTGTGTCGGGGGGGCTAATTTATATTAAGAAAATAGGAGTTAGCAAAGATACAAAATGCCAGGCTTTGGACTGCATGCAGAGTCTTCATTGAAGCCTTACGGGACACATCATGTGAGGATACATGCACAAAAGCAGCACTGTGTCCTCCTGTGCTTCTTTGTGGCTACACATCTATTGATGTTTAATTTCCACATCATAAAAGTGCTCGCGTTCGCTGCAAAACTAGCTTGCATTTACTGATATTAAGATCAAGCTCAGACACAAAGCACACACGGACACAATTCAGTGCATAGCTTCCAATCCACAGATGAGAACATAACTATCAGAAACTGTGTGCTTTCCTAAACAGTTAAGACAGTAAATGTTGCTGCAGTCTATGCATGCAATGCTCCTCTTATCTTCCCCATGACACTGTACTGTTTCCACAAGTGCAAGTTTCATCACACAAACACAAGACATTAAATTTTAAGAAGGCAGCCAGCCATGATATTCCAGCAGTTAAAAATAACTAAGGCCACAAGATTAGTTTTCTAGCCAAATCTTTCACTGATATCACAAAGTCTGTTATTTTTGTAACAGTAAGAGCAGACAGCAGTGCTGGTAATGACTTTGGAATTTCTTGGCTCTTAACAGTTCAAGTCTGACTCGCACTCTTAGCTAGATGAGGGATGGCAGCCTTGAGAAGTGTATAGGCAGGTACAGTAAAAATATATATGTATCATACATATATTGCCTTACTCTGAAAGCCATGTTTTTCTGTTCCAGCTGGCAACTTTTGGTGGTGCTCTAGCCAACAGGAGAAGGGGAAATTCTGAACTGATCCCTCAACACAGGCATTTTGACTTTATGATCTTTTAAACATATGCAGTTGCTGATGAGGACCACAACATCTTTTGATAGATAACACAAGAAGTACAACAGCTTTCCAAGGAAAAGGAATTGCCATATTGTCCCCTCTCCACTCCAAACCTCACTCTGCATTTTGGTTCACCTGGACTTTAATGCAGACTCAAGTAATTGTCTCCCTTAGAGAGAAAGGAGTCAGCCAAGCAGAACTACATTGCCACCTCCTACACATAATTAGGCCAGGGCTATAACAGTAAGAACACGTACAAACTGAATTACCTGTACCTGGGAATACATTCAAATCCTAGAGCTGCAGAACAGCAAATACAGCATAAGGCAGTATACTGGTGCCCTGAAAAAGGTGTAGCAGAATCCCTTCATGCTAACAAAATCAGAGACAAGAACAAGTGGCGTCGTGAACGCAGCCAGAGAGCAATGCCAGACAGCGGAAGCCTCCAGGAGAGTGAGGGCCCTGAACACTGGGCCCCGCCACACTAAGGTTGGTGGGAAAGGCAAACTGGCTTCTCACATCCTTGCCCTTCTAGTCATTAGCACAGCTAGGCAATATGCCAAAAGAAATACTGAAACTCAAGCCACAGCTAAAGCAAAACCCCTATTTTTGAACTGACAACATCTCTTATAAAAAGCAGAATGGCTGAGTAAACAAACACATTACTGATCTGGCAGTCCTACACTTTATGAAAGTGTCTATACACATACACACACACATATACACATCAACATTTCCATTAAACATAGTACAAGATGATCCTTCAGGAAAGCCACCCCTTATGAAGAATTGAAATTAGTTATTTCATCAGCTATTATATGTGCATTAATACCTGAGCCAGTTAGTTAATAGCTGAGCATTAACATTGTATTAATACCGTGGAAGAAAGAAAAACAGAATTTTGTGACAGTAGCATTTGTCCCCAATAGCACAAAGAAAAACTCAGGACGTGCAGGCGCTAGAAGTTCTAACATTAACAGGAACTGTATGAACACACATCATCAAAACAGCCACAGGTTAGGCATCTAAATAAAGGGGATAATTTTCAAGCCCTTCAGCAGATGTGGAAGATATCACAGAGCCATCAATGCTTATGACCTGTGCAAAGTCACCTTCCTCTTTCACACAATTTTCTAACAATATGTACCTATACTTGAAAACAAAGCCATGACTACTGATGGAAAGTTATTGCAGCTACAGGATATAGCTATAACTGCAAACATCTCTGCTTTATTCAGAGGGACTCCCACAGGTCTTGTTGAAGGCTGACATTAGATTGACACTACATCCCAACTCTAAATCAATTTCCTCAATCAAGTTCAGGGCACAAATAGCAAGTTAATGGTGATAAAATAACAAACTGAAGAGCTGAAAATACCCTACCATGTTATACTGGATGGACTATGTGCTCCACTGGCACCCACAGCTCTGTCAACTGCTAAGTGACACCAACTGGACAAATTAAAACAAAACAGCAGTGCTTCATGGAAATAGTAATTTTATTCTACAAGATTTAAGTAGCCTTTATTACAGTTGCTGTGGCGAGAGCCAATAACAGTGAAATCCTAAAGGGGAGACACTTAGCAGGGGTATATGGTGTCAAGAATTGTTTACAGGGAAGAAAAAAATATTTAAAAAACATCAATGAATGGTGGAACTGCTTTGCTGAGAACTTAAAACATTATTACTAGTGTCAGGATTTACAACATATTATGGCATAAAATAGTAAGTGGAAAAAGGTCAGAATAATTCAGGATTGTTACTACTTCATTTGCAGGTCCTGAGGGAACTGGTAGATGAAGCTGCTAAGCCGCTTTCCATTACGTTTGAAAAGTTATGGCAGTCTGGTGAAGTTCCCACTGACTGGAAAAGGGGAAACGTAACCCCCATTTTCAAAACGGGAAAAAAGGAAGACCTGGGGAACTACAGGCCAGTCAGTGTCACCTCTGTGCCCAGCAAGATCTGTGGAGCAGACCCTCCTGGAAACTATGCTAATGCACATGGAAAATAAGGAGGTGAACGGTGACAGCCAATATGGCTTCACTAAAGGCAAATCATGCCTGACAAACTTGGTGGCCTTCTACAATGTCGCTACACTGTTGGTGGATAAGGGAAGAGCAACTGACATCATCTACCTGGACTTGTGCAAAGCATTTGACACTGTCCCACATGACATCCTGGTCTCTAAATCGGAGACATTGATTTGACAGATGGACCAAACAGTGGATAAGGAATTGGCTGGATGGATGCACTCAAGAGAGTTGCAGTCAATGGGTCAACGTCCAAGTGGAAACCAGTGATGACTGGTGT
The DNA here is from genome assembly GCA_013397275.1 of Burhinus bistriatus. NCBI lineage: Eukaryota > Metazoa > Chordata > Aves > Charadriiformes > Burhinidae > Burhinus > Burhinus bistriatus. The sequence continues at coordinate 34,567 of VYXH01009167.1, read as the reverse complement.
TCCTCAGGGGTTGGTACTGGGACTAGTGCTGTTTAACATCTTTGCTGGCAACAAGGACAGTGGGATTGAGTGCACCCTCAGCAAGTTTGCCAACAACACCAAGCTGTGTGGAGGGGTGACACACTGGAGGGAAGGGATGCCATCCAGAGGGACCTGGATGGGCTTGAGAGGTGGGCCTGTGCAAATCTCATGAAGTTCAACAAGACCAAGTGCAAGGTCCTGAACATGGGTCAGGGCAATCCCATGCACAAATACAGGCTGGGCAGAGAATGGACCGAGAGCAGCCCTGAGGAGGAGGACTCGAGGGTGTTGGTTGATAAGATGCTCAACATGAGACGGTAACGTGCACTTGCAGCCTAGCAGCCACCTGTATCCTGGGCTGCATCAAAAGAAGCATGGACAGCAGTTTGAGGGAGGTGAGTCTCCCCCTCTACTCCACCCTCCTGAGACCCCGCCTGGAGTACTGTGGTCAGCTTTGGAGCCCTCAGCACAAGAAGGACATGGACCTGTTGGAGTGGGTCCAAAGGAGGGCCACAAAGATGATCAGAGGGCACCTCTCTTATGAAGACAGGCTGAGAGAGTTGGGGTTGTTCAGCCCGGAAAAGAGAAAAAGCTCCAGGGACACCTTATAGTGGCCTTCCAGAATCTGAAGGGGGCCTACAAGAAAGCTGGAGAGGGACTTTTTACAAAGGCATGTAGTGATAGGACGAGGGGTAATGGCTTCAAACTGGAAAAGAGTAGATTTAGATCAGGTACGAGGAAGAAATTTTTGACCATGAGAGTGGTGAGGCACTGGAACAGGTTGCCCAGGGAAGTTGTGGATGCCCCATCCCTGGAAGCATTCAAGGCCAGGCTGGATGGGGCTTTGAGTAACCTGGTCTAGTGGGAGGTGTCCCTGCCCATGGCAAGGGAGGGTGGAACTAGATGATCTTTAAGGTCCCTCCCAACCTAAACCATTCAATGACTCTATGACTTGTACAGCCCTGAGGTCAGGCAGACAAACAGGGAAGGGGCACCCACTAAGCAAAAACTAACTTCAGTAAGAGCTAGTAGCACAGAGTGAGATCATTAGACATCCGAGAGCCCTGCATGCCCCCCTGACAGGCCAGGGAAATAGAAATATCTCCCCTCAGAAGAGAGGCAAGCTATTGGACAGTTCCTCTAAAACAACATACTCTGGTTTCCATACATTTTCTGTTCTCACAAGAACATGGCCTCACATCAATTCTCTCCACTATCATCAAATACGTACTCTGCAGTGAAAATGAAGTGAGACCTGGAAAGGGAGAGCTTGAAGGAACAAGATGGCATCTTGTCCTTTCCAGGGCCCAGAGGCAAGACATAGCATCCTTACATCCTTCTCTGGATTTTTACCTAACCTGTCCTAAGCATCCCACGAAGGGTATTTCAGAATTTCTCTACCTAACAGAAAAACAGACCACAGAAGAAAACTATCCAACGGGTGTACATAAGATTAGTTTTGAGCTTTGCACAGAAAAAAGAGATTTAGCAGACTGCCTGGAAGAAGATGACATACACAGGTAGAAGAGGTGGTACAAATCTTTTTCAAGCTTGCAGAGAGCTTAGAGGTGCTACTGTCCGACAGCTGACAGAAGGCCTGCGTGACAAAGTTTTGTGGTCTCAAACGACTCCCTAGTTCAACTGTCATTATGACAGAAAGCAATAAATACAGCAAGCTGCACTGCACAGCAGGCTCCAACTAGATATCAAGACATCCTTTTGCGGTGGAGGTATAATTTGCAGGCGAGGGCTGATGCTTCTGGAGAAACTTGAGTAAATTATAAGGAGAGTTAGAAGGAAGATGCTCACATAGATAGTTTAAGCTGGATCACATAAGTGCACAGAACACAAAAAATTATTTATTTTGCACTTGTTCGAGGTCAAAAATGACTACACTAAAACTACAGTAAAAGCTTTGCTATTAGCACTCGGTTCAAAGTTAAGAATTTTTTTTTTCTCCACTTAGACTATAAGCCCTCAAAAATAAAAAGGAACCATTAATTGATTCAAATCTTCATTGTTGTACTGCAGTTCTTTAGATTTTGACAATTTTTTCTTAAGTGTCACTTCCTGAACTACAGTAATTCTTGAAAAAGTTTCAATCTTCAGTAGAAAAAAAAAAAATTCTCTCTCTCATTGCTGCAGAGAAAGCCCTACAATTTGAACCCACAAGATTCACAGTCTTACGTAGATTGTCAAGACTTTAAATACTAGCTTGTCCCCCAACCCCAAAGAAAAACTTCATGCAGCAAAGTCATGACCATTTAAATCAGTGTTAGGATTTAGGAGATCTCATTTATGATACTTGAACCCTTGAAATTGTTAATACCGCTATTTAATATCTAATACTCAAAAAAAAAAGTATCAACTCTTGTAACTTGATCTCTACCTAAGCATCAAAGCTGTTATTTGCAGATCCTACTAAGTAGGAACCCTAGACACTGATGTCCGAAGTGCTGAATGGAGAGATGTTCACAGTTCAAAGGACACCGCAGACACTCGCCATCTCCTGTAGAGGTTAGCTGCCACATAGAACATGAGGTTGTCTTGAAACAACAGAAGTTTACAACTTCAGCCAAAGCAATACCAGCTACAGAAAAGGTAGCAAAAGCTTTTATGTTATTTAATGTCCAGTACCATTTGAATTGTTGCAAGGTAATCAACTACTATATTTTACTTCGACATTATAGTACGATGCAAACATTTTGAAGGAGGACAATGCAAAACTGCTACATTACAATTTAAGTTTTACTGCAAAAGTTCTCTGGAATCCACTTAAAATGAAAAGCAAACTTTGTTTCATGGCCTTCAGGTGATTGAGATTACCTTCATTAATTAAAAATACAGCATACAGTAGAAGAAACAAGTCTGACAATTGAAGTCAAACGGATATGCTAGGATTTCAGGTAATATTTTTGTATTAGAAGACTATGGTGTTATAAAACCAGACTTAGAAGTTACGTAAGTGCATCTAATTTATGATAGCCTTCAAGGGCTGTTCACAGATTGATTGGCAGAGACCAGCTCACGCAATATAAGTACTACTGTCAACAAAGCTAATTGACCATTTTGAGATTAGAGTACTGAACATTCAGCCACTGCCTGAGATACAATCAGACGCACTGCACAAAAAAAGCTTGCATACGGTGGTGAAGGTGCAACAGGAGACAGACAGAAAAGCCAAAATCTTGCAAGTGAAGTACATAAAAACTCTCTCCATTTGTGTCTTGCTACTTCATCACCTCCAAGAAAAGATTCTTAATGCAGTTGGATGCTGTACATCCATTTGTAAACTTGAAATCTTCCGTGTTGATGTAAAAGCACAGAAATTAGTAAATTTTCTTGGCTAAGAAAGTAGGGGGAGAGGGAAGACTTTTCACCCACATGACCATGCCAAGTTTTATCACTGTTGGTCTGGTCTCCTGCAGAGAAAAAGCTGACTTGATTGCTGTGTAAATAGATGGGTTTTGTTTTTGGTTTTTTTTGTTTGTTTGTTTGGTTTTTTTTAACTTAAAGTACCCTTTAAGCCATCGACTGATTTCAACTAGAGAAGAACAGATTACCAGCTATAAAAACAGAGAAGGCAAAACTACAATTTGAACTTCTGCAGGTCCACTCCAAAAAAACAAGTCATCCAATTTCCATAATTGAAAATGGTAGCCAACTGTCAGCGCAGTCGGTAGAAAGAGGGTATTGCATGGAAAAAAATGCAGAGGCACATGCAAAGACAATGGAAAAATCCTTGTTTGATCTCAAGACACAAATTCACAGAAATCTTCATTAACTCTGCTGTTCAGAAAACTACTTGCTTGTTATAAACAGATAAAGCACATGTGTGCACACACACTCCCCTAATATGCAAACCTCTGGAGCCCCACCTCAGATGACTGAGCACATTTTATTTCTTTAAAATCTATCTATATTTAACCAGTAGAACTCCTTGTAACATGCAGAAGAGTTAATAAACTGTGCCGAGGACATATTTATCAAGGAAAATGCATTAGGACAGGAAATGACCACTAAACTGCCCCTTCATCAAGGTTAACCAGCTGAAAACTGGCATCAGGCTAACCGCATTCATATTACCTCCAACTGGATTGACTGAACTCCTAGCTGCTCAGTACAAAGTCACATCATTCTGAAAAATACTCACCATTCAGAAAGCAATTAGGTACTTAAATGGGAAAGCAGCTATATCTGCAGTCAAATTAGATTATAAATTTGTACAGAAAGACACTTTGTGACAGAAATTGAAAGCTAACTGCCTGACAGTAGGAAGGATTTCTCCCCGTGGGTACAATATCCATTATAGTGGTTCTGTGCTTCCTCTACAGCACTGAAATTGGACACTGCTGGATAAACAGCACTTGATCACAACTCTCCTTTGAATCACCAATTTCCTACTAATGATATATATTTAGTACCACTATCAAAACTAGCAAACATAAAGCATCACCACATGCTTTCTTAAAGGAAAGATCTATAAGCGAAGTCCATACAACCGATATGTGAAGAAGCCCACAGCACAACATCACAGAAGGTACAGCTAGAAAGCGTCTGAAGGGCTCCACCCAAAATGGATACCATGTCTGTGCACGTGGGGCAGAGAGGGAATCAGCTGTTTTTAAGGCATTCCTGATGGAGATTTCACTAGCAGGTTCACAAACCTGTCCATGGAAACTTCTCCCATCTCCAGACCCTTGAAATTAGCAGCCTGCTCAGAGAGCATCCAAAACCAACACATTGAGAGGTCAGCTATATGTAAAGCTGAACTAACTCCAGGTCACCAAACTTCTCCATTCCATGCAGCTCATTAGAATTGACAGAATTTCAGCTCAGAGAGGCAACTAACAAAGATGTAACAGATTCATATTTGTATTTGTCTTCTGTGGAACCTGAAGTTTTCAGAAGCGTAACAGAAGTGCAACTCCAGCCCTCCATCACAGTATTGAAGGAAAAGGTGGGGAAAGACTAAACTTGGCAATCATTCCTAGAGCACAGCCTCCTCTACAGACCATGACCATAACTTCAATTAGCTTCAATAACTAGCTTCAATAACGTAAAATCCACGCTACACTGCATTTTCCATTGCCTTGTGCTCATGGGAAAAGCCCACAAAGCTTGCACACATACACTCTCACCTTACCTGCACCACTCACAATTTGATGTGTAACATGCTGAGCAGCTCAACCTCCATCATCTAAGCTACCAAAATGAGTATGGACAGTATCACCTATTAACTTTGTATTATGCCAGGTTTTTAATGATGCAGATTTGGCTCAAGACAATGCCTAATTGTGAATTACAAACTGCAACAGTCAACCTTGCCAAAACCAAGGAGCAGATAATTAAACAAAACAAACATCCATTACAGTTACGTGGCTGAGGATCAGTCTCCTGCTACCAGATATTGTAAAGGCAAAGGCAGATCCAGAACCCACCCTAAAGAGTTTAAAAGCCAGCATATCCTATATCAACACCACTATCTTGTCTTGCAGTCAGTATGAGGAACATGAGAGTGCTCCTACAGTACAAACAGATCGGGAGGACCAGAGGGCAAAACAGTTTGTGCTTCGTTTTGTTCCCTCAACTATCTCACTATTCATAGGTTATCTGTGATGCTCCTGAAAGGGGTCAGGGGAATGAAGTAACTCTCTTCTGGTTTTGTATAGCAATTGCAACATAGACAGCACCCAAAACTGCAGTGATATAAAAATCACACATAGTACGGTCTTCTCTTTAAGATCTGTTCTAGTGCTCAGAACGCAATCTGACAAAGTATTTCACATATTACACATTAGCACCATGCTCACCAGTCACACATAAATACATGTTTAGACTGTAACAAATACACACTTTGACAGAAGACTGGAGAGCAACTTGGCAAGCGTAATGTTCTTACATTCTTCGGCTATAGAAGTATTCAAATATATACATACACACATACAGGGAGGACAACATAAAGCTGTGATTTCTGAGCTCAGATCAGATACAGCTAAACGCACACGCCCACTTCGGAAACATCCCATCAAAACTGTTTGATCCCTTCATACGTAAATATGTACTTTTATATATGCATATAAACAAAGCCATCTGCCAATTAAATACCAGAACACATACGCACTCCCCCAACGCAGCCCACCGTTGTTTCCCCCCACGCTCCCGGCCTAACAGGTTGCCCACGCACAGGACACGCATTTTGCCACAGGCAGCCGGGGGGGCGAGGGAGGGAAAGAGGAACGACTGCCTGAAGGCCGGACCACCGCTACCGCTGTCCCCTTAAGCATTTCAGCCCAACGCTCAGAGCCGTGCCGCAGCATTCCTTTCCCCGGAGCCTGCGGGGCGGCTCCGGGCTGCGCTTCCCCACGGACCCCGGCCCTTCATCGGGGGCAGCTGCCTAGCGCCTAGCTCGGGGAGTTACTCACCCGGCGCCCAAGCGGAGAGCNCGTCCCTCCACACACCTCCCGGGGGCGGCCGCCGCGTTCCGCGCAGGATCGCTGCCCAGAGATACCCTCCCCCCGCCCCCCAGCACGGAGGCCGCCACGCCCGCCGCAGCGGAAGGGAGGCACACCTGCAGGCAGCAGCAGCAGCAGCGACCCCGGGGAAGGGAGGAGAGGGGTGGGGCGGGAAGCAGCCCCCCGGCGGGGGCGCGGGGTTAGCCCGACTCCATCCCAAGAGGGAGCGCGGGGGCTTCCTGCCGGCAGCACGGCGACGAGACGCCGGGCCTCCATGTTGAGGAGGGGGCAGCAAATGGCGCCGCCCCTCGGCAGGGCTGCGAGCTGGAAATGGCGCCCCCGGCGTTCACGTAAACCCCCCGAGGGTGGTTTTACCTTTCCAGAGACTCGACGTCGGTGCTGCTGGTGGAGATAAAGCAGCAGGAGGTTCCCAGGACCTCAAGACCTTAAGCGAAGGTCCTAAAATGTTGTATCATCAAGCTTTTGTGAGAAGGTAGCNGGCAGCTGCCTAGCGCCTAGCTCGGGGAGTTCCTCCCCCGGCGCCCAAGCGGAGAGCTGGGCAGCGCCGACTCCGTTTTCCACCCCTTCCCCACCCGCGCCGGTACCTGCGGCCGCGCCCAGGCCGCGCCGCCCAGCCTACCTGGCGGCGGCGGAAGGCAGGAGCCGGCGGGACCCCCACGGCCGCCTTCCTCCCGTGGCTGCTCGGTGCCGGGGGCTGGGAGCCGGCGCGGGGCTNAGCCCCCCGGCGGGGACGCGGGGTTAGCCCGACTCCATCCCAAGAGGGAGCGCGGGGGCTTCCTGCCGGCAGCACGGCGACGAGACGCCGGGCCTCCATGTTGAGGAGGGGGCAGCAAATGGCGCCGCCCCTCGGCAGGGCTGCGAGCTGGAAATGGCGCCCCCGGCGTTCACGTAAACCCCCCGAGGGTGGTTTTACCTTTCCAGAGACTCGACGTCGGTGCTGCTGGTGGAGATAAAGCAGCAGGAGGTTCCCAGGACCTCAAGACCTTAAGCGAAGGTCCTAAAATGTTGTATCATCAAGCTTTTGTGAGAAGGTAGCTGGGCCCTCTGTGTATACTGGTGCTGGAAAGGTGACCGCAGTGTTCCTGTTGGTCTGCTGAGGGGCCTCGAAGGTGGGATCCCGCTGCTGTTGTGTTCTCGTGCTGCGGTGAAGGTCTCCAGACGGTTGCCACCTGCATGGCTTCTGACTGCTTTGTGCCCACATGTGATGTTTTGGGGACACTGGGGCTCCCGGCATGGATTTTCCACGGTGACTGGCTGCATGGGGACTGCAGCAGGAGGCTAGAACCTGTCTGGCATGAGCTGGGCCGGGGCGGGCCACCCAGCTCCAGCCTACACGTCCTCTTTCTGCCTTCCTTCTGAACCTTACTTTTCCAGTTTTCCGAAAAACATCGGGCCAGGGACCCGACACTGCTCAGCTGGCAAAGCGTCACCTCCTAATGACAAGTATCTCTGTCTGAAGCCTCTGTAAGAGTACCCGTAGCTTATTCACACAGCTTTTCAATAAAATATTCAGCATTTCTGTTTCTTTGACCCTGCTCTATCCTAGTTCTTGCCTCAGTTTCATTTTCTGCTGAGGGACTGTGGCATGTTTGCAGGCAGAGCATACAGAAATGGTTCGTTTGTTTCTTTGATTTTTACAGTTGCACTCCAAAATAATTGACCTGTTTCCATTTGGAAAGAGGCATTTTTCTACTCAACACCCAAGTCCATGTGCCATAGCGAAGTCGTTTAAGTTTGTCCATCTTAGCAAGATTTTAAGCAAGCAATTTCATTTTCAAGTGAAAAAAATACAAAGAGCTGTGAATTTCAAGCTTTAGTTGTGAAGGTTTTGTGCTGATTTGCACCAGCCTGTCAAGGTCTCAAATACTCTGTTCCACCTGCTAGTGATGCTAGTGTATTGCCAAGTTCTCCTTAGTCTTTAATGAATTGCCAACACTTGACTCAGGGTAAATGGTATTTTGCAGGTGCTATAGGATGATGAAAAAAAAGTGTTCTAACGATGTAAAAATGTCTCTTGAGCATAAAACTGCTTTTACCTCCTCTTCTGATTCCCACTTTACCAACTTTTTTAACAATGGTCTGTATGACATTTCCTGAAGCTACTTAAGTCTTCCTTGTTACAGGGAGCCCATAACTCATGTGCTTGCTCTGTAAATCAAAGGATTAAATCTCTGAATAGTGGATTCCTTGTGAATATATATGAAGGAACCTAAAGGAATTGTCTGTTGACATTTTTTAAAATATTTTTTTCACTATGTTGTCATGCCAATTTTGATTCCTCAGTTTCTGTGATTTCCATGTGTTGTGTTTCAGCCAGCTTATGGAGACTGAAGTCTGGTTATTTGAAGTAAAAAGGATCGTGTGAATTCCTAAGGATTATTCTAATAGCAACCTGAAAGGATCAATGAGAATACTGCTATATTTTTTCCGATGTTGATCAAGGCTACTTGACTTTGAAGAGCAAGTGTGTGCAGAGAGAGGAAGCCTGGCTATCTTTCCATTTCTCATGCCTTGCAGCCTTCCTGCCAGCACTGAGCACTGATGTACTCCCCCAGTGGGGGAAGAGGATTGTCCTCCGATGCTTTGCATGGTTGTGCGATCCTAATTTTACTGACTGTAAAAGCATCAGATAGAGTGGCACAATTTTTTTTATATTTTTTTATTATTATTTCTTCTGCAGGAAAGATTATTCACTTCTGTACTCAATACTAGCACTTTTTGAATGATCTGTGCAGGTATGCAAAAGGTTTAGCACAGCACAGGCTTAGGGAGACAAGTCCTCTGCGGTATCTGTCAGGAGGTACCTCCCACCATCTTAGTGAAAGCAGGGGGGATGAGAGCAGTAACCGTCCCTCTGTTTGCTTTCTCTCCACTGGAGCAGCTGATCCAGTGCCCTTGACTTTCTTCCACGCAGATTGCCTTCTCCGTTGAATGAACAAGACACAGCTAGTCCTACACAAACGCAACTCCCATTCAAGAAACCCAGCACCAGCACCTGGTGCATATTCAGAGTCTGCAAACTCCAGAAATGCTATGAAATGGTGGAACAGACGGAGAGAGCAGGTTCGCTGCAGATGGCTGAGGCTAAGATGGTATTTTCTTGCTGAGGCAATTCTTGCCTTTCGTATCGTTGATAAACTAATGGGCTTAACCGTCGTGAGATAATAGGCTCAGCATGCTGTAATGCTATCTGAAAATCATTAAAACTTCAAAATGTAGCCACCTAGGTAAATGTTGATCTGGTTACCTCCAGCTGCTTTCCCACAGTAAGTGCATTCACTCAATCAGACAAAAGCCTTGTGAAGCTGTCATCACCCAGCACAACTAACTCACCGCCAGACATCCAGGGGCATTTTGGAGCCTGCCTCTGACATGTACCCCCCATCACTGCCAAATGGTCCTTCTGAACAGCTTGGTGTTGCTGTGACAGGGAAGCCCTGGCCTGAGGCATAACATTGCTGCAGCATGCAGGGAGGTTCCTGCCATCCCAGGGGACTGGCGCAGCCCTCCCAGTCACTCGGCACCCTGCTCTCCTTCCACCTCTCACCTGGTTTGCTAAACCACCTGCTTTGAAGTTTTCCATGTGACATCTATTCCAAAAGAAAGAGGTTTGGGAGATGGGCTACTTTGGTCACCAATACTTAACCTTTCTTAGATTGTATTGTTCTTTTCCAAAAATACCCTTTCCCCACCTCCCATCTTAAATAGGTAAAAAAACTTGGGTCTGTTTCTGTTCGAGCAAGTGTCTGCCAACACCAAAAAAGAGAGTAGTATTCACCTTCAAGGCAACTGAGACAGATTTTTTTCTGATTCCTCAATAATTGTGAGAATTTTTGAAAGCCACAATGAGGTGAGTTTGCCTTCTTGGCCATATTTATCCAGCATTGTCAGTTCTACTCACAAGTTGTTTCTACTGCCAGTCCAGGTAAAGCTTCTGCCTCGACAAATTATGTCTGAGTAGGTTTTTATTATCTTCTCTGTCCCACCAGTGACAGTATCGGGAAATCTGTGAGAGTGCAAAAAGTTAGAGTGACATGGTATAATGCTTTCCTTCTTTCTTTTGTTGAAGTACGTTCTTTCATTGAGGCAGATGTATACTTTTACCCTTTTCCTTAATCAAAACTGTAGTTTTACAACATTTCTTTATGTTAGTAGGTCTATTTCTTGTCATGTATGCATGAATCCCTAAATAATGATATACTAGTGATTTTACCGTGGGTTGTTGCAGATACAGTATTACTTTAATTTCAATTGTAATTTAGCAACATTCCTGCCTACTGCATCTCCTGTTTAAGCCTCCTGTTTTCTCAGCTGTTACTGAAATGGCAGCATTGCACTGATGGCTTCTCTGTTGCTGGGATTCTGTTTTCTCTGAGCTGATATTCTACAACATGCCTTGTCTCCAAGAAATAAAAAGATGCTATTTATGAATCTTAATTAGTCTTTTTTGTACTCTTAGTGAACACGAAACAAATCTTTACCCTGATGAAGATAAGTGGAGTCACTCTGTAACCCCTGCTTGGGGTGCACTAGGTGTTTCAAAACAGCACCTGCATGCACTGTGTCTTCAGCAGGATTTTGTATTGGATTACCTGCCACTGGGTAAAAACACACCAAAATACAAAGAAGTGATAACATGACCTTTATGGAGATTTTCAAATTGAGCTGATACAGATGAAAATCATGCCAATTACTCATCAGAACACATCCATCCATTTTGGTGTAATTATTCCCATCTTTATTCTCTCCTTGTTGACTATCTCCACTCTTTGCATTTTTTTAACTTCTCAGTTAAGATTTATAATAGGGCAAGGCCTTTTGCTTTGTACACCAGCCATAACAATAGTTATGGTTTTGCAGGTGTTGCCATAATGCAGGTAATCATGTTTGTATTTTGTTCTAGTAATTTTGGATGTCTTCTTTGTCTTTGTATCAAATTGACTTCCAAACCTTTATATGATGTGTGATATTTATCACTTTAATCTTCCATGTACCTCCTCTTTGTAAAACAAATTTTTATTAGTTATGGTTTCAGATCACTCCCTATAGTTAAGAGCATAAATGTTCTTTAGGTGTATACTTTTAATCTTGATGAAATGGTTTTCTGCAGTTACTGTGGTTTTGCCTCCTTTTTTTTTAAAAAAAAATCCATCTATTTATTGTTTACCTCCCCAGATGTTTAACATTTCCTAATTTTGTTCTATGTATATCTCTTCTCTTTTAGTAATTTCAAGCTATTTTGGTGTACAAGTGTTTAAAACTTTGCCTGGATCCTCAGAAGAAGTTGTTTCCCTTGATATCTGAATCAAAGTACTAATAAAATAATGCCTCTGATAGTATAGGATTTCCTAAAGGTCCATTGTTGTCATTGATTATCAATAGGAGAGAATTACTGCATTTTTTTACATTCCTATGATTGTGTAAGTCCTTTGGGATGTATAGATGCAATAATATCATATCACTGAATCAGGAAATGAAATCAAATTATAAGTTGTAGCCCAAGAAATGTTTTGCTTGGTTTTACTTTGCTGTTTCTCTCCCTATAAATATTTATGATGTTTTCTTACAAGTTTTAGTTGTCATATTCAGCAGCTATTTTACGTTTTACATTGATGTAAAAGGCAAAATGATATAAGACCTCTGACTCTTGATTGTGAGCAATTTGGGTTCTTATTAAGTGGTTTAAAGTATATTTAATGAAAGATGTAGTGCTTGCTTAGTATTCAATAGTCAGTAAAACATTTAGCATTTATGCCCTCTTAATTTTTTTTTAATATGATTGCTTTTACTGTAGTTGAAGAAGAGTTAAGAAGCTGTACGTATGATTTCCTCATTGGAAGAATGACTAACCACTAATTACACTGAATATAGTCTTCCTCTTGCCTGTCTTTATAGTTAGAAAAACTAGTTGGCCCTTACAAAGTGTTATGACTTTGCTTGTTCCTCGTAAAGATATTACATCCCCGCTCACTATTTCAAAAGTTAAGAAACACTGCTGATCGAAGGAGGCATCAGTTAGTCAATGCTAGAGATGGATCTGCAGTTTAGGCATTATGCTAAGTTACACACAGGTCTCAACCCCTCTTTTTTCTTTTCTTTCTTCTCCAAATTAAAAACCTACCCTACAACATCAGCCATTAGCTTTTTTATTATCTTTCAAAACAGTCCAGAAGGTGCCCACATAAGCAAAGGTAGCCATAATGCAGGAGGTCACATAAACTGGTGTTTCTTTGACAAAGCACAGGTTTATTGTGCTTTCCCTTTCCCCGGGATCCTTGGGAATGTTAAATTACCATCCCCATGAATCCTTCAGCTGCAGCTACCAGGGAGGGGAAGGAGGTGTAAGTGGGAAAGCAAACCTCATGACATTTCTTTCCTCTTAGTGAGGAAGAAGAGGGCATGCAGCAAATCAAAAGGTGTGAGCCGTACTTGCTTGTGCTAGACTTAGTGGCTTGTGCCGGCTTTAGTGGCTTGTGCCGGCATTGTTGCTCACAGCCAGCTGCAGGAGGACAGGGAAAATTCGCTCTGGCAAAATTACTGATACTGAGACATAACCTCTCTTGTGGTCTAAAGTCAACTGCTAGATAAGTAACTACTTAAAAATGCTGGTAAATATGAACTGATATTGTGAGTCTTAACTAGACTGTCTTTTTTGCATCATATGGCATTGATGATTTGATATTAGACTCCCAAATTTCACACCTCTGGTATCATTTAAATTGCAGTCCCTGTTCTCATATCTGCTCAAGGGTTAGAATTAGACTTGAATATTGGTATAAGAAAGTGTTCTTTCCACCGGGTTCAGTCCAATTCACTTAGCACTGAAATGTTCCCAGTCACTTAAACTCGGGGGAGTCATTTAATTTAACATCAGATTCATTCCTTGTGAAAACACACATAGGCCAGAGGAGTATAAAAGGCACATATAAAAGGCACCGTATGGCAATGTAGGAAACCATGAGTGTGGTTAAACCCCATTTCTGTCTATCATCATCATTTCCTTTACAGTCCACGCAAACAAAAAAGCCTTTTCAAAATGAAAAGAAAAAACCCACCCCAAGTATTCTTTCTCTTGCTGGTATGTTTGAGAGCTGTTCTGTAAAAAGCAGTATGTATCTTAGGATTTTATGAGCTTTTAGTTATTTGGGAACATAACTGGATAAATCAAGTGCTAAGTTTTCTGGCTTAGTTTTCATGAGACTTCATACTGATGTTTGTAAGCCAAATGTTACTGCTGAGAAGCTTTTTGGGCATGTTGAGAATAGTTCCTTTAAAGTATTATGGCAATATTGTCATATCATGGTTGCCCTTCAAGAAGCCAAAAATAATGAAGAGCTGTCTCTAGATATGGCTTTTCTTTACACCTGGGCAGCTTGTTGAGGCCAGGTGGTAAGCAGTGTTCCTGATCTAAGAGGAGGAAGTGTTACTACTTCACACTGACTAACCTTCTCCTCATTCCGAATGTTCTTGGTCATCTCACATTGATACTTACATGCCCTGACCGACTTACTGCAGCAGAGCGCATGCAGCCCCATGGCCGTAGGGTATGGGCAACCTATTGCATGAGCACGCCGAGCCCCCCACCCAAAGTGACCGTGCCCCAGATGGCACAATGCATTGCTCTGCACGGCTGGGCTGGCAGCCCCTGGACCTGGAGTTCCCCAGGCAGTGGGAGGGTGTGTGGTGCCGACAGGGGCTGGGATTGGTGGCTCTTGCCCTTCCGATCCCTGCAGCAGTCTCCCTCATGTTTTGAAAGTTTGTCACTTGCCTGCAATAGTTGACTCCCATAGTATTAATCAGTCCTTACAACCAAGTCAGCTGTGGAAAGAGGAATTAAACACATAGACATGGTTTACAGACGCTTAGCTGGAGTAAAATGACTGGCCCTGCTGCCTTTCTGCTTTCTCAGCTGGCTCCATGACCTCTGGTCCATGCTGTCAAAGGTACTCAACCAGAAATGGCCCTGTGAGGCCACCCTTCCAAAAAGGAACAGCCAACTGGAATAGGGATATTAAAGGAGACAGAGGTTTTTGAAGAAAGAAATTATGTCATCATGGTCCATTTTTATAACCATATCACTGTACTGTTTATAGTTATAGGGAGTGATGGAGGACCCGGAACAGAAAATCCAAGCTACTTGCAATTTGCCAGGCTAAGCTTCAAGTGTTTTTATATCTCAGTGTAATTTTATCTTGAGCAGAATCTTTCATGTAACACTCATTCTTACTCTCTTTTATGTTGGAGAGCTGTTTGTTAAAATTACATGTCAAATATTTCTCATATAAGCACAGTCAAACTAAAGGTTCATCTAGTGCCGTACTCTGTCCCGTATCATTGCCAAAAGCAGATGGCCAGGGAGAAGTATAAATGATAGCTTTAACAACTTCCCAGCATCTAGCCATATTTGGCTCAGTGTTTGTGAGCTGACTGTGGTATTTTTGTGTCTGTGTGTTTCTAATCCGTGAGTATCCAAGTTCCTTTTGAACCTCTGTTAGCTCTCAGTTTCCATACCAGCCATTGACAAGAAGATACAAAGCTCTTGAGCTTTGAACTCCCACAACTTGGTAGCTGAGAGAAAGCACAGGCAGGTTGAATTTTCAAAGAACTGGCTCAGAAAAGGCATCAGAAAAGCCTCATTTCGTAAACACCCACAGTGTGCAGTGTTGCTGAAATTCTGCAGTATATTTTCTCTGTTACTAGATCCACAGTAGTGTTTGTGCAGCTATTTTCTTATGCACAGAAGTATGTTTCATGGATTAGAGTGCAACTCGTCTAGAAGGGTGGTTTCAGCCAGCTCTTGAATAATGGGTCACATCAAAATCCTGGACTCAAAAGCTCCCTAATGTTGGAGTGAAACATCCAGATTTTGTTTTTATGTTCAGGACAAGCCTAAAGATAGCAAAGATTTATCTCTATTTATCAACACTTTTGACAGTGTGACTAGAATGTTTTCTGCTTGGTTCAGGGTGTTTTGGGGACTAGCTTTCACATAAAGCTTGCAACTTCCTAATGAATTCCAGATGTAATTTTAATGCCTTAGGTTTATAACACTGTTAGCTTAAGAAGTCATTCCCCAACTGCAGTTAATAGAATTGAATTTGGTTGTAAATAAAGTATGATGATTATAAACGTGCAAATATCTTCATGGAGTTGTTTAATCAGCTGGCTATAAGCATTCTTAATCATCTAACAAACCGAAAATGCAAACTTTGAGGTAAGTCAGTAAAACCTGTTAAAAAAAAGGTAAGTAGGCAATTTGACAGAAGAAAAAGAAATACCTAATTATATTAAAAAACCCAAACAACCTTTCTTGTTTGACAGCTAATCAGACTCCCCTCGCAGACTCTGTAACATCTTAGTATAAGAACGGTCAACCATTTAAAATTGCAATATAATATTTAAAAAGGCAAACTCTGGGTCTCTGGAAATTATTCTTATATTATGGTCCTAAGCAGATGGTAAGACTGTCCATTAACTTTATCTGACTTTAGAAGGATAGTGTAAGTTTCAGAAATGAAAGCCATTTCTATTTTTTCTAATTATTGCATACATTTTGTGCATTAAAAAAGTTACTATCAATAATATGTTGTTAATAATACAAAGAAATGATTAAAAATTTCCTGTATGGATTAAAAAAAAGTCTCTGTGTGATCAGATTTAAATATAGCATCTTATAAAAGGAAATAGAGATGTCCATTGGCAAGAAGAGTTCCAAAAAATCACAAGACAGAACGAAAACAATTCAAGATTTTGTTTTTGATACTTGATACTCAGAATTTCTAAAACTTAAGGCAGAAAATAAACATCTGTAAAAAAAGAGAACTTTCTTTTTCATGAGAGAAAAGGTATTTTTTATTCAGAGTCACATATGGCTGAGAAGTGTAATCTGTCCTTTTGGACAGCACCAATATTGAGAAGGGTTTTTTAATTATATTTTGCTTTGTCTTTTTAAGAGTAAATATTATAGCTACTAGGACAATATAATGCACACTGTAGCAATTTTTGAGTTTACACAATAAGAAGCAATTAATTTTCAGCAAATTTTTTTTATGGGGTCACATCTGAAAAGTATAGGTATTCTTTTATCTTTTCAATTTGAAAGAACTGAAAAGCTTAGATCTTAGAGAACTGTGTTCTAATGAAAATACAGGGCTTTATTTTTCATATATATGAACAGCAAAGCTAGAAACAGCATCAATTTTTTACATGCAATCTGATGTAGATCATTAAGGGTTCAGTTTCTGAATACAGTTCAATTGTTTCAGCTGTGTATTCTCACTGCAGTTCAGATGCTTAGACATACGAATGTCCGCATAAAGTTGTCTTTGCAATTTTGTGGGCATAAAAATGTAAACCTAGCTAAGTGCACTTCCTATTCTGTCTCATTTTGTGTTTATAGGCAGTTTTGTCTCCTTTTGTCAGTTTACATAGTGCAGCAGACATTTGCAAATATTTGTGCTTCTTTTTAACAAGTAGCTATTGTACAGTGCAGGAGATTATCCCTGTTGTAGGGTAATATTGGCCTTAAATGTAGAAAGCATTCTGCTCTGATTCAGTTCCCATTGGTCTGGGTTGGAATTCTATTTGAGAATAATATAGTTAGGATCAGGGATATTCCTGTCTTTGCCAGAAGGTACTCAAGTGCTTTATTACAGGCAGTGTAGTTATGCCATATACATTTTATGTTTGATAGCTTTGGTGAGCATCCTCTCCTTTTATAACAAACTCATTAACTTGGTTAACTCAAAGAACTCCGCTGAGAATGCCTTCAGGATTCAAATGCTGTGGCAAGCAAGATTTATTACATGTAACTGCTGCATGCAGAAGGACTATACCCCTGTAATCTTGTAGCTGCTGTATTTTATAACAACTGGTATCCTTGGCAACCGATGGTGTGGAAGAAAAATGTCAGAATCACCTGAGTAACCATGGAGACCAAAACAATGTTTTGGGTAACTGGATAATCTAACCTACCTACACGATATAGGAAATACTTGATATTTAATACCCGGAGACGGTAGCTTGAAACTAATAATTTGGCATGAGTCATGTCTTGTCATTGTAAAACATGAAGTAAAAAGCTACATATAAAACATATGATAAAGAAAAATGAGATGTCTCCTCTCTGTAGCCTTTTCCTTTCTGATCACACTTCGAACAAGTAACTGAGTTCTGTTGTTCTGTATGTGTATCCACTAATAGAGCACTTGCGCATTCCTGCGCAATAGCTTATATTGCCAGTTCATTGCACCAAATGAGTGTACATTCCTGTACCTCCCCATGTAGATTAGCATCATACAAATACCACAGCAAATGTTCCCCAGGAGTATATCTCTGAAGGAATAAAATATCCTTGCACTATGGGGACGTTCTTTATTCAGTATCTGGTTTAGATGTCATTCAGGGAATTACTGAATTCTGATGTGGCCTTGATTTGTCTTTGAAATAAACTATTTATTCTCCCGTGTCATTCAAGAAACAAGTTTCTGAAGGACTAAGAGTGGTCAAATAATGTAAAGTACTTTCATAATGAAAAACGGTATCTGATGCTGTTTTAAATAAGATGCTCAGATCAAGACTTTTGCCTGAGAAATGGAGGAAAACAGTCTGAAAAGAAAAAAACCAAGCCAAAACTGAAAATCCTCTGATCTGTGTGGTCTCGGCTGCTCTCTACAGTTGCAGCAGAAAATTGCAACTGGCTTCAGCTGTATTCGGGGAACTGCTTAGGGAATCAAGTCAGTGAAGTCCCGTTAAAAAAACACATATAACTTAGTTTTTACAGGGTACTTCTACCTAGGAACAACACAGCATCCTTTGAGAAGAAACTGGCATGGAGAAGAGGCGATCTAAGACTCAGGGCGGGAGACCTGATCCTTTCTTTCTTCACCTTAAGCCCTTATGCTGCATCTTTTGTATGGGTCCGGAGTCCCTACTGCTGAGCCAGGTGGGAGAACATGGCAGGGACATAGCAGAGGGGACTAAGGCTACTGCAGTGATATAATTAAACTTGCAGCTGAACGTTAAGATACATAAAACTGCCATTGCCTCACGGTGGCCAGCTACTGCATCCAAATGGGAAGCGTAAGGGCAATAGAAGGTATATTCATGCTAGTTTACTGCCCCAGGCTCATCCCAGGATGTTGGGAATCAGCCCAGAGAGGGTATCTGACAAGTTTATTTATTTATTTTTAAATCAGGGAAAAGGAAAGAATGCAGATGGCAGATATTCACTGAGACAACCCTGGAAAGTAATTGCAAGGAAAGGAGGTGGTGTTGGCATAAATAACAATGATACATTATTTCATCAAGCTTATTGCAGGAAAAGTCACCAGCACTGATTTCGGGGGCAGACAGAGCCACTTTAAGTCAAAGAACAGAAAGGTAATTACAGACAGGGACTTAACAACAAGATGTCAGATACTGAGATATCTAAAGTCAAATTAACTGCTAAAAAAGAGGTTTAATTAAATGGGAGACATTTCGGAAAGCAGCAGTGAAGGTCACTAGCAAGTTGAAATAAATGTCTGAAAAATGAAAGGTAAGAGGAATATGGTAATTTTGTCTAACACAGCAGACAAATGACAGTTTAATTATTGTTAGGTTAAAGGTGAGGTTTTTTAGGCTACTGTTTCTTACTAGGAACTTACAAGGACATTTGAAAACTCTGAAAGCTCAGCCATACAAAAGGATGGCTCCTGAAAATGGGATTGACTGGCAAGAGAAACAAAACATGTCAGTAGTAAAAGGACCAGAGGAAATAATGCTAAGATGGATATCTAATAGAATTACCACATCATAAAAGATTGAAACCTGAGCTGCTAAGCCAATTAGGAGATACCTACTGAGGCTAATGTGAGTAGACTATAGCACATAACCAAACTACTCTTAGCAAAGCGTGACTGTAAATGGCTGCTCTGCAGTAATGGTTTGTATGTGACCTTGTAACTTGCGGAAAAGATAAGCTACTTCACCTGTTCTTTCTTGGAGCCTTCTTTAATTTAGGTACATGATAATAAATTGCACCAACGGTTATTTTATGAAGCATCCAACACTGCTATATCTTTAGAGATGGTTTGAAAGATTTTCTAATTTAGTACTACATGACACTAAAGAGAACTTAAGTATACAAAAATACTAGAAAAGATAAATATTATCTTCCAGAAAAGCAAAAATCTAAAACAACTGCTGATTTTACTTTAGGTTCAAAAAATCTTATTTTGAACAAAATTTCGAAGATAAACGTAACTAGCCTCTTCCTTTAGCTGCCCCAATTAACCCTGCCCCCAAATGCTGCTAGATGTAAATCTTTGGAAAAAATTTTCAGTGACAGTGTTTAGCAGCCACTTTCTGGTGAGTTCATTCTCTGTACTTTCACGGACTTTTTCACTGCCTTTCCAGTAGCATCTCTGAACTGCAGGGCACTGGTCCATATCAAATACCTTATCTGAGAACAAGAAATTTGATTTATTTGTGTCCAGTGTCCAGGGGACTCATGCTCGATCAAGAACACTGACCAATTCAAGACAGGGACACAAGAGGCCGTGAACGAGGAAACCTGAGGTAAATGAATACTGCCCATAAGCATTGGCTATTCCTGTGCCTGCATGAGATACCTACGTAAAGGGCTTCATGCTCAGTCTGAATCTCTCTGCGTATGTAATGAGATTGTACAAATGCTAGCCTTGTGTAACAAAAAAAATTAGAAGTAGCTGAAGTAGCACCAGCTCCTACTGAGCAATCCGGCTTTCGCACCATAAGCAGGTAAAGCCAGCTGACTGGTTAGAAAGATGTATATGAGTAAAATGTATGTGGTTTGCTGTGTTTGTGTGGTCATGATTGTGACTGACAAGCACAATACTCTGAAGCACTGATGAAAATACCTGCCACGCTAAACCCAAGGGATTTAACGTTCATGCTAATGGGGTTGGAAGAATGCTGTTCACTGTTCCTTCCCTCAGAGTTAGTCATTATTCCGCCTTTCTATTCCATCATTAAAAAAAAAATGCTGTCTGACAAAGATCCACCCTTCCTCCCTTAATTGGTTATCAACAGATAATTGAAACAAGTAATTTGCACAGTGCATAGAATGCATTAACTTGTCCACATGATTAGAGCACTATGTGCAACCTAGTAATTTACTTGAAAATCAGGATCAAAACACTAGTTATTAACTAAATGAATATTGAAAATTAGTTACCTCATTCTAAATTACTTCTCTAATTTTTGTGTGATTTACTCAAACATTACTAAAGGACCCAAAGATACATAAAGAGATTCAGACATACTGTGTGAGGAAAATAACATAGCTTAGATCAGTAACCTGTATTCATCAGTCATCAGCTTTGGGGAAACAGAACAGGAGTGGGAAGTATTCCTTTCCTGCAACTTCACAGCTTATAGTGACAAGCCCAGTAATAAACTTTTTAGAAATGTCCTGAAAACTATGGTAGAGGAGAAAAAGTTACATTTCAAATCCAGTCAAAACATAAACCTGATTCTGATCTGGACACCTCACTGCATTTAAGCATTTAAAGCAGAATATAGGCACATTTTTTTCCTCTTTCCCCAGCAACCTCCTCTTTTAGTTGCAGACTCTATTAGTCTGAACATCCTTTGTCAGTCACACTTTAACGGATCTGTAGAGGACAAGAAACTTTAGCAGGGCAAGAGAAATGCTGAAGCAAGAATAGCAAATATTTCATATATAATGAACACAGGGTGAAAGGACCAGAAAATAATAATCTTAGGTATGGAATTGCACAATACTACTTGTGTGTTTAATCATCAGGTTGTGCAGTTTTAAGTAGTAAAGTCAGGGAATACTCTGAAAAGCGTCTGTCTCTATGAAACCACTGAACCAGTGTACACAGACATTCCACATAAGGGTACTTACATTTGCATTCAGAGCATGAAGGTAACAAAAAATCTGCTTCTGAAAATCTTGTCCAGGATGAATTCAGTATTCATGCCATGGCTTTGCATTTCTTGCAACTTTTAAAAAGACAACAAGTGCCAAAAGGAAAAAGAACATGTTCTGCCTGAAATCGTCCTTATGTACTCACTTGTCCAGAACTTGAAAAAGAAACAGAATATATTGTTTTATTTGGCATATGCTATACAATAAACTAAATTTTTTGAAACCAAACCTAAAATTAAATTTTTCTATCACAATGTTTCTTAATTGCCTAGTCACAAGCTATTAAAACTTCATTCTGACATATTAAATTTTTTTTAAAGAATATACTTTTCTCTTCTAGCAAATATGTGAGAGTAATGATCACCCCCAAAATGCTGAAGGAAATGCCGCTGCTGCTTTCTGTAGTATGCAGTTTCAGTGAAATAAAACCAGGTTTAAATACGTATTTATTTTCACCAGGTACTACGATGAACTCTACCTTGCACGGCAGTGTATAATTAAGAAGTGTATTGTGCACTTCTGAATATAGCCCAAAGATGGAAATACTGATATTTTTATCAGAGATGTTTCAGATAG
The DNA here is from genome assembly GCA_013397275.1 of Burhinus bistriatus. Taxonomy (NCBI): domain Eukaryota; kingdom Metazoa; phylum Chordata; class Aves; order Charadriiformes; family Burhinidae; genus Burhinus; species Burhinus bistriatus. Next base: position 12,577 of record VYXH01009167.1, on the reverse strand, counting down.
CTCTAATCCCAAAATATGTTAGCCTGACCTATGTTTCCCTGGGAAGTGGCAAATCTAAGGAAATTTTGATCTTTGTCTCCTGTTGGAATGAAGTTAAAAAAACCCCAAAACATCTGACTGATGTTTTGTGGCTGAAGAAAGCTCCCGCCACCATTTCTGGACAGACTGGCTCCACAAAATGTTCTTTGTGAGAAGGCATGAGGGGTAATTTTCTGGTGATGAATTCTTGTTCCTGGAAGGCAGTCAGCTGTTTGGTTTTTTTTCCAAAGGCAGTTGAAAAATGTGTGTTTAATTCAATGTCCCTGTCATTTCCATTGCTAAAATTATTCTTTACCCTATGTTACCCCACACATAGCATACTGTACTCTCACTACTGGATTGCTCCCTGCATTTTAACCTTGTTTCATAGAAAATTTATAACATTTTCTCAGAAAACTCTTCCATGGAAAAAAAAAACCACCCTCACCATTACTCTATTTTTTCTTCATCAGTGAAAGTAAGCTTGCCATTCCTTCACTTCGTAACTATAACTCGTTATCTCTGCCTAATATCTTCTCCCCAATTGAATTTATTCTTCTTTTTTGTTTACAGAAAGTCCACATACATCACTAGTATGTTTGCACAGTGAAGAATTACTAAAAACACATGTCACATGAACTCAGATACAGCCAAGGTGTCAGTCAGCTGCGGTAGTTCAGCCTCTGTGGAAGGAAAGCAAGCATGAGGTGTGTTTCTTCTGAATGCAAGGGAACTTTTGCAGGCTGCCAGCTAGTTAGTTTACTCATTGAAGGATAAGGTAGTGACATTCCCTAAATTTGGCCTAACTGCTTGGCAATCTGGTGTAGCCAGAGGGCTTTTCAGCAGATGCTGAAATATACTCAGAGCATTGCTGCTTGTCACTCCCCCTGTGAGGGGAATTATCAAGCTGGCTGTATTTCATGTAGTCATAAGCAAAACACATGCAGTTCCAGGACATAAAATTGCACAACTGTCAAGTCATTATGGTCATCTTGTACAAGCCATGATAAATTGAAAATGAGCTGATAGTTTGTATAGCAGTAAATTGTATACTCCTTTGTTGATTTTTTTTTTAAAATCATTATCTTCCCAGGTAGTTTTCTCATTCTGCAAGTAATCCTTATTTTCTATCTCTGCCAAAGCCAACAGTGAGAACCTTTAAATGTCAAATATGTTATTTATACTGTAAATTAGAATTTATGTCTTGAAAATAAATAATAAATATGTATAAGATCCATGATTAATAGCTTCTTTTAGGAGTCTTCCTTAATTACAGGCTTTCCAAGGAAAACTGTGAATTCAATTACTGGAACTTTTTTGCTAGACACTGTCCATGATGCTTTCATTGCGAATGACATTTGTCTGGGATACGGAGACGTGTTACAGGATACGTGTAACAGACTTTCTATATAAAATCCTGGTGCCCATAAGGGCAAATGCAGAACAAAAATTCCTTGAAAGAGAGTGCAATTTCATGATCAGCTATTACTGAAAGGGTCAATAACGACTTGTCCTGGTTTGGCCTCAGCCGGCAACAAAGAACCAGGTGGCCGCTCGCTCAACCCCCCACAGCAGTGGGGAAAAATCAGAAGAAAAAGGCAAAACTCATGGGCTGAGATAAAGGCAGTTTAACACAACAGCAACGGGAAAAGGAGAACAACAACAATAACGCTGATGGAGGGATGTACGCACACGGTTACTGCACCAGTGCTCACCCACCGGACCCCGGGCAGCCCCAGCCGCTCCCCAGCCGTGACTTCCTCCTCCTCCCCCTCCCCCGGCCAGCTCCCCCCTATGGACTGGGCATGGCGGCACATGGTATGGAATCCCTGTGTCCCGGGCCAGGAAATTAACCCTATCCCTGCCGGAACCACTCTTCCTCTATCACATACTCTGATAATTTTTTTCCCCACCACTTTCAGTCCTTGAGAAGTTCGTAACTGAAAACTAACCAAGCAGCCTGCCTTTTCCTCCACCCAAAACAGATGTGTCTTCCGTGAAGCAGGTATCAGGTAAGCTGGTCTGACCAAGTATTCGAGGAAAGGACTTCACAGGGAAATCAAACAAGAAAAGGAGTGGGAGCAGACCTCAGTGTTGGCAAAGCTCATCATGAAACAACCACCTCATTATTTTACTTCGATTCTGTTCACAAACACACAGGCAGCTTTTGGATTTCTTGGTCCTGTGGGCAATGGGAGTAGGACTTCTAAATAAGATCCTGAAAAAAAACCCCAACCCCAAACAAAAAACAAACAAAATTTTCATGTCCTGTAAGATGTTAAGGCAATTGAGCAGGTTGGAAAGAAGTGCTTAATGTAATGTCAAAAACATTTGGATAGGAATCGTACCTTTTTAAATGGGTAATACCTTCAATTAAAATGTTCATTAAAAAACCAAACACAAAACCCTCAAACTCACACGACTTTATACATGATACAAAAGTATTTGGTTATCTCATTGATTCTCAACAACATGGGCATTATTTTCAATGAAGGCATCTAATTTTAAGCCACCAAATGTAAGCATATAATGTTATGATTTGACAATGAAATATAAATTATAATCAATAGTTTTACTCTATCATTGTCTGATCTTGTGAGTGAATCTTTCCAGAAGCTAACTGAGGTCTTTTATTCTGACATATATCTTCCTCTAGAACTACCATTGTTTATCACTTTTTAAGACATTATAACCTTTTTTGAGGGACATTTTATAGCAGTCAGGCAAATAGTTATGGAAGAAAGTTGGCTGGGTCTTCCTTAACAACAGCCTATGCTGAAACCAGGTATATCCTATGGTCTTCCTTAGTGCCCCAGGAGATTTCAGACCATTATTCTGTTACTTGCTCTGAAGCTAACTTAACGTAATGTAAGGAAAATCTGGAGGTATTACAAATCCGCAGTGCATTATCTCTAATTTATTAAAGTTAATCTACTCTGCAGATATTCTGCTGAATCTGTCAGTGATTTATTGCCTAGGACAACAAAAGCTAAAACCGTATGCGGTAAAGGTTCTGGCATGCGTATCTAGGACACTATTTTGGAGGACTCCACTATTCAAAGCAAGGGAAATGGAAGTGGTCTTAGTCTTGCTTTGCCAAACTGCCTCCTTCACACTCCTCCTACCCCCTTCTGAACAGGGGAGTTGGACTAGATGATCTCTGGAGGTCCCTTCCAACTCTAAAAATTCCATGCTTCTGTGATTCTGTGCATATGATTGAATGACACAGTTCCTAGACCAGTGGTGTGTGGAGTGGTTACATGTGGTTTTCTTGGTAGAAATCATTGCTGTAAATAATATTTCCATTTCCAATGTTTGGCTGCCTGAGCTACCCCTGCATAGGCCCTAACGGAATCATCAATAAGCTACCCATGAATAGGTATGGCTGTCTACAGTCACACTATCTTGGCCTGTGATTCTTTCAGTTTCTTGTAGTGCCCAAACTACAGCTAAAATTTGTTTTTCCATCAGGGTATAATGTACAGCAGAGCCTTGTAATGCCTTGGACCAAAATCCTACAAGTTCTTTGTGATTTTTTGGCCAAGTCATCTGCCACAATCCCCACGAGACTCTATCATCTAGAATTGTTACTTCTAATTCAAAAGGATATCCTCGCCTAGGAGTGTATAATTGTGCATGCTCCATCAAAGCATTTTTGCAGGCAGCAAAGGCTTCTTGTTGTTGCTTGGTCCGCTGCCAAATAACCTTTTTCCTAGTTGATTTCTGCAGAGGGCGCATTAATACCATCAGATGTGGGATAAGCATTCTCCAATATCGTAAAATTCCTAAGAAGGCCTGTAGCTGTTTTACTGATGTTGTTACAGGAAATTACTGGACTGTTTGCTATACCTTATTTGGTATTTCCCTAATCTATCCATGCCAAACCATTCCCAAAAATTGTACAAGAGTACTAGGACCCTGTATTTTCCTTGGATTAATTGCCCAGCCTCAGTCCTGAAAATGCGCTTTCAGCAGTTCGGCAGCTACTTCAATTTCTTGTTTACTCTGCCATAATCAATAGATCATCAATATAATGGTAAATAGTAATGATACCTGACCATCAGCTGCTATCATTTTCTGGCAAATGGAGGGACTGTCTTTATATCCCTGAGGCAATACTTGGAAAGTATATTGCTTTTGTTGCCAGGTAAAGGCAAGCTGCTTTTGGCTTTCTGAAGCAATGGCTATCGAAATGAAACAATTAGCGAGGTCTATCACCGCCTTCCAGGGTTGTACATTTTTGCTATTTTTTTTCTATAAGAGTAACCACGTCTACTACTGTAACTGCAGGGGGTGGGGGGGTAACTTTAGTCAATTCTCTACAATCTAGTCGTTCTCCAAGTGCTGTCTGGTTTTCGAACAGGCCAGATAGGATTATTAAAAGCAATCACGGTTTCCTTAACAATTCCCACTTGTGTTGAAGTTCCTGAATGGTTTGAGTAATTTCCTCCTCCCCCTGGAATATGGTATTTTTTTACAGTTACCACCTTGGCAGGCACAGGCAGCACAACAGGATCCAACTTCGGGAATCCACGCAAGACGGTTATACATCGAATAGTGAATCCCACTTGCCAAGTCCTGAAGGAGAAGCGACCATTTAAACATTCAACTGTTCATCCTGCCAACATATCAATACCCAAAATATACTCTTTAATTAGGCAATTAACACCATGGTGGTAAATGGAGTGGCATTTCCCATTGTTAAAGTTACCTTAGCTCAGAGGGCAGGGCTTGGATTTCCCCCTAATACAAAGATGTGTGATGTGGCTTCTTTATTATTAATATTACTGTGTAATACAGTAACTTCAGCTGTAGTATCCACCAGAACTAACACATGTAAAATCCACTCAGCCCACCACTTTAAAGTTAAAGGAACATAGGGGCATCGGTCCCCCTCATGGTAAGAGGCTACAGTGGCGGCAATTTTGGGGGACCTGCCAAACCGTAATTTCTACTGTTTTGGCATTTTCCAGGCAGTGCCTTGCCTTAAGGTGACAAGCAGGGTGGAGGGTGGGCACGGAGTTGGTGGTGGTACCAGGGGTGGTTGGGTTTTTTGCGTAGGTGCTAACTTTTGCCATCAGCAAAACATTTCTGATGTTGTAATCCCATTTATTTCTGATCATGGGATGCTGGCTTGTACAAGATCATTCCCCATTTGTTTCCTCATCACCCGTGATGTAACTCCTTTCAGTTTTGCTGGCTTTCCTTTATCCACCACCTGCACAGATGGTCCTAAAGTTACAGCCCCAAGTTCCCAAGGTATTTGCCAGAGCACCTACATTACTTGAACACAGAAAGTTCCATCTAAACATGAGGAGGAACTTCTTTCCTTTGAGGGTGGCAGAGCACTGGAACAGGCTACTCAGAGAGGTGGTGGAGTCTCTGACCCTGGAGACATTCAAAACCCGCCTGGATGCCATCCTGTGTAACCTGCTCTAGGTGAACCTGCTCTGGCAGGGGGGTTGGACCAGATGATCTCCAGAGGTCTGTTCCAACCCCTGTGATTCTGTGATTACCAGTAACATTTGTGAATGCTCGTATAATCAAGGGTTTTAATGAGGCAGGCACTCCTCTCAAAAGCTGCATTTTGATACTTCTCATTACTGCTACCCTGTCCCGATTGGATCCCGTAATCAATGCGTGAGCCATCTCCATCTGCTGAATTAAATTAATACCCTCTTCTATTGTACACCCATTTCTGAGGGAAGACACTAACTCAACAGGTTCAGCATATGCTGTTAAAATTGCACACAACCATTGATATAGTGTCGATGCAATAATATGTCACCCATCAGGATCTCTGATATTTTGCAAGTGAGTGGATCGTCATTGTATCTAATCACCACTGGATATAAGGCTTAGTAAATCTTTTTCACCCATTAATAAATGGATGGATGCAGCTCCACTATCGCAAGCTCACAAAATCCATGCCAGTATGCTTTCCCCACTCTTTTGCTGATAGATCTCTAAAAATTCCCTTAACTCTTTCAGGGTGTAAGTACACGTGACCTGCACTCCGTGTCCGCTTGCTTCTGCTGCCCCTTCATTTGTATGAGGTGTCGTGCTTCTACCACCTTCCTGCCTTCTAAATTCGACTCAAACTCAACCTTGGACTCCAAGAATTCACACCAGATATTTCCATCCCATTCCTCGGGATCCTATGAAAGTTTTGTGGTGAGAGCAAAACTTGGGAAATCAAAACCTTACTTTTCCATATTTGTCCCTTTGTTTATTAGCAATACATGCTACCAACCGCTCTACAGTACCTTGCAGCCCCTGGCACTGCTCTGCTTGAGTAGATCACTCCTTGTGTGATCGCCTTTGCATCTTGCAAAGTCCTGACTTCCCTTTCCAACTCTCTCATTTTACTCCATAATGCAACAACTTCACGGTCAAAAGCTCCAAGATTGGTAACTAATAACCATCCCAATCTCTCTGCTAACTTGCGAGAAGACTCTAATGTTGCTTTCCATGGCAACCCACCCATAGCTGTTTCAATTGTCTGGGGGGCAACCAATGCCCTGTCATTGATTTCAGGCCGTGCTTCTGGCGGAGACAGTGTAGCCAGGAAAGCAGCCATGGAGGTCCAGCAGTCAGTACTGGTCCATTTCAGAATACAGGGAGTCACCATCGTGGCTGCCTCAGTCCCCAACTTTTTTGCTAGTCATGGCATGGCTGTTCCTGGATCCTGCTGACTGCCAAATGTGCAAGTCGGCACAGGCAGAACACAGGAACAACCACAAAACCACAGATAAAATGCAAAGAGTAAATTTATTTTCATTACCTCGCCAACCGGAGGATCCCTGAAGCAGCACTCAGGCAGAGACACACAAGCTGGGACATCAGCACTGCTGAGCTTGGTCCATGTTAGAAGATTGCCGACCCTGCTGTTTTCACCTGTTTATCAGGGCTTTGTGCAGGTGTAATTTACCACTGTGCTTTGATCTTTCCCATAGCAGTGCAGGAATCTCATGCATGTTCGATAGGGTGCCTCTAAATCTACCACAGGCCTATGTTATCTAAACACAGATGTTCTACTCGTCAAGCACACAAGGATAAACAACAATTAGTATGATGTATGTATTTTTTTACACTCCAGCTGCAAGTCAATTGAGCATGTTTATAATCCTCCTTACCAATCTTCTGTTATTATCCCACAATGACCAAAAGTGAATTTTGTATCTGGAGCTTCTAACTTACATTACTGAATGTTAAATTGAATCTGTTTAACAAAAAATTGTGTTTGTTTTCATTCTTCTCCCTTCTTTCTCCTCCCCCTTTCTGTTCTCGCATTAGCTAAGCCTCAGAGATTGCATTTCGGCATTTCAATGGGGAGAGCTACTCACTAGCACTTTTTTTTTTTTTTTGGCATTCCTGGAAATTTTTGAACTGGTCCACTATGTTTCAGTTGCTGGAGAACTGAATGCTCTAGTTAAGGTAGCCCTGAAATGGCAGTGTCCTTCCACATTCCTAGAAGAAGCTCTTCTGAAAGTGAGAGAGGGCCGACCAGTCTTCTGCCATGGAGCATTCTTAGTCTTTACAAAGATTGCCAGAAGAATCATGTATGTCATGGCCGTTGTTACCCAAGAATTGTTCTGATGTGAATGCATTCCATACAGGGTACCAGAGAGTTAAATTAATCTTTGTTAATGCTTCAGGAAATGAAACAAGCATAGTAACATGGAAAACGATTCCTCATACCAACAGAGGCTGAAGCAGAAGTGCAGAAGTGTTCTTCCATCTCTTCTTCTGAAAGACCTGCATGGTTTTGTAATACATACTTTCTCCTCAGGGTGTCTAGGGGCTGTTCACATGGGGATGTTTGCAGGATCAGTTCCTGTGAAGGATTTCGATCATCTAGGTTGCAAGATTTGTGATATTTATCAGACACTTTCTTGTCAAAGACCGTTAGAAGATAAGCATTAGTTGAGTTTCTGTAGGAAGAAGAGAGGCCCTCACCTGATTCAGGTTTTAGGGGGGAAGATCTCTGAACCAAAGTCTTAAGTAACTCAAGAGGCTGGAGAGGAAGGCAGTGGAAGAAGGGGATGGGATAGCTGTGTCACAGGGAGAAGAACTGCAGGAACAGAATGACAATTGTTAGAACCACAAAAAGCCAGGCTTCCATTCTAAGGGAAATCAAACTAGGATGGTCTTCACCCTCATAAATACAAAAAGAACTGGAGGAGGGAGGTCGGGAGGCAGGCAGGGAGTTTTAAGTCATATACAGATTGTCTTCAAACAAATCCTTTATCTCTTTTTTCAACAAAAATAATGGTATCAAGTCTGAATGTAAAGATGGGACGAGGAAGCAAGGACTGAGTTCAGTCGGCTGTATCAAAGGAGTCGGGGAACTTGTTTCAGAATTTAGAAAGAACTGACTCATGAAACTGAAGTCCTCTCTCAGAGCAAGAACTTCCAACATCATCTACCTCTGACTTACAGCTGTGCAGCTATAGTCTAACAGATTTGACATCAGTAGTATGCAAGGCTTTAGAGAATTTGTGAAGGAAAGAATGAATCAACAACATGAAACTAAATAGACTGAGTCCTACCTGCATTCACTAATGATGGAGCATGCCTGACTGACCTGCATCTTTTCTCAGAGTAAACAATAGATTTACCTTCTCAGTAGGAGAAATAGAGTAGCTATAATCTGGGCAAGTCACCAAAGTGGTGTGTTCTGCGGAGAAGGGAGCAACAAATCTAGTCCTATAGCCTAATAGTAATATATTTATTGATGTATAAAAATTCTAATCCACCTTTTAGAAAAATGTATTCAGATTCTCTCTGTCACTGCCAGGACTGGATGAGATAATCCTTGGGCAGTCTGGTTTTGAGGAGGAGGAGGAGGAGGAGGAGGAGGAGGAGAAGGATTTAGAGGAGCTTGGCTAGGCAGGCTAACAAAATGAGGCTTCCAAAAAGTAAGCCTTGTTTTGGTGGGTTGGTTTTCACAGGTTCTGTTTGCCAAGTGGACATCTGCAGAAGACAGCTACACGGGCACAAGGAGAAGACAACCAGCAAGGGGGAGGAAGTGTCTCTTGAAAGTGGCAGTCTGGGACTTCTCTTTTTGCTTGCCATGTTTGCTCATGGTGTTTGGAGGATTCCTTGAACCACTGCATTACATGCAGGCTGACATGGAGACTGTTGGAAAGCGAAAAATAAGGAGGAAAACCCAACTGTTTAAAAGACAGTGTTGGCACAAAAAAAAGTGGATATGAACTGTCTGTGGATGTGCTGCAGGTTGGACACAAGAAACTACTAATTGCAGAAAAGCAAAGTTCCAAAGCAGTTTTCGAACAGCAGTAATTCAGAATGAATTTGGGGAGCTTAAGATCAAGAGATTATACAGCTAGCCTGCCTGTCATAACAGGAATTTACCTGGTTTGCCCGAGAAGGCTCCTTTCGGATTCTGTGTTTCCATCTCTGTTTTCTCTGTAGACTTACTGGGAAGTGCATGTGGAGTTAGATATTTTGGCAGATTTCTTGGTGCTAGGCGTTTTCATTAGCTGACTTTCCCTCTGAAGCTTGATCATCTGAAGTGTACAGCTCTTCTTGTTGTTTAACTTTCAGTATAAGAAACGTTTACCCTATAGAACAAAAACTTTTATGTGCAGTTTGGAAATTTATAGGAACATTTTTTTCTTGCATAGACTTGAAAAACAACCCATATGCATTTGTTAACAAAAGAGAATGAGAATCATTCATGCTCTGACTCATCAGTCAATCATTCATTGGTCTGTTTCCATGTTCCTTTTGATTGATAGCGCAAGCGTGATGATTGTTCCACATATACCTTCCAAGGGCCCACTGTTCGACTGTGGGTCTTTTTGCTGGGTGAAGTAGGAGTATGTAAGAGACAAAGCAAAAGTTTACTGTATGTACATTGTTTAGTCTGAGGATGCAGTTTCCTGTGCAATTGTTAAAAACTTGGAGTTGCTGCTTGCTGTTAGGAAGGCTTTGTGCTGTGTGAAAGCAGCACATTGCATTTTCCAACTAAGAATCCTGAACACATTGGAAGGTGTTTTCTCTAGCAAGTATGGAGTAAGCTTTTGGAGAAGCTGTAGATTTTTGTTTGCGTACATGAGCAGATTGCCAGCCTGCTTCTTTGGGCCTCTTAGCAGGATCAGTTCCTGTGAAGGATTTCGATCATCTAGGTTGCAAGATTTGTGATATTTATCAGACACTTTCTTGTCAAAGACCGTTAGAAGATAAGCATTAGTTGGGTTTCTGTAAGAGGAAACTTCCCTGACTTGGAGTGTGATACCAATGAGATGTTCAAAAAGTGCAGGTTGCTGTATCTCTTTGCCAAGGAGAAGGTAGTTATGGCAGAGTGTTCAGAGAATGGGAAGAGAAGCTTGGCTTGGAACTAGGTCCACCTACTATTTGACACACTGTCAACAGGTCCGTTAAAGAAGGGAACAACAATTGGTGTGGATCAGGCATTGTGATGGGTTTCCCTGCTTTGTACGTATTGGCTGACTTGTTATGGAAATCATCCTCAGTGCGTAACTAAATAGCAAATATCCTGAAATGGGCAGAGCTCATGGGTAGTATTCCTTTGTCATGATTTTCATTCATCTGAAATGAAATAACAAACATTTAATTAGTATTCACCAAAAAATGGCTTTTTTCATACCTGTTTTGATACCTTGTTTTGATACCAAGGTCCTGCACCTGGCTTGCGGCAATCCCAAGCACAAATACAGGCTGGGCAGAGAATGGACCGAGAGCAGCCCTGAGGAGGAGGACTCGAGGGTGTTGGTAGATGAGAAGCTCAACATGACATGGCACTGTGCGCTTGCAGCCCAGAAAGCCAACTACATCCTGGGCTGCATCAAAAAGAGTGTGGACAGCAGGTTGGAGGAGGTGATTCTCCCCCTCTACTCTGCTCTGGTGAGACCCCACCTGGAGTACTGTGGTCAGCTTTGGAGTCCTCAGCACAAGAAGGACATGGACCTCTTGGAGTGGGTCCAAAGGAGGGCCACAAAGATGATCAGAGGGCACCTCTCTTATGAAGACAGGCTGAGAGAGTTGGGGTTGTTCAGCCCGGAAAAGAGAAAAAGCTCCAGGGACACCTTATAGTGGCCTTCCAGAATCTGAAGGGGGCCTACAAGAAAGCTGGAGAGGGACTTTTTACAAGGGCATGTAGTGATAGGACGAGGGGTAATGGCTTAAAACTGGAAAAGAGTAGATTTAGATCATGTACCAGGAAGAAATTTTTGACCATGAGAGTGGTGAGGCACTGGAACATGTTGCCCAGGGAAGTTGTGGATGCCCCATCCCTGGAGGTGTTCAGGCCACGTTGGATGGGGCTTACAGCAACCTGGTCTAGTGGGAGGTGTCCCTGCCCATGGCAAGGGGGGGTGGAACTAGATGATCTTTAAGGTCCCTCCCAACCTAAACCATTCAATGATTCTATGACTTGTACAGCCCTGAGGTCAGGCAGACAAACAGGGAGGGGGCACCCACTAATCAAAAACTAACCTCAGTAAGAGCTAGTAGCGCAGAGTGATGATCACTAGCTCTGCAGTCAGAAATGAATTTTCCCCCAGGGCAGATTGGGACTGATCCCCGGGAGTTTTTTACCTTCCTCTGTAGCATTGAGCATGACCACTCGTCAGGGCTCCTTTGGTCTGTTTTGGCTAGGTTACTGCCTGCTGCTCATGCACCTCCAAAGCACCACTTGTGCCTTGGCACTCTCTGCCTGTCTTTCTCATTGTTAGCCAAGAAGCAGAGCAGAGCGGAGCAGTTTTTGGAGATAAGTGGAATACTTTAGAAAATACCACGCACCTCCTCCTAGCCCTCCTCTTTTCTATGTGATTGGGACCGGTCCTCATTCTTCAAATTCTCGCTTTTCAGGAAACAGGGACCGCTCGGCCTGTATTCCTGCTGCCCTATTCTTTGAGTTTTTCATCCAAAGTGATATGAGACATTGGTGATAGTCCTTTCTTCTCAAACGTTGAGACAAAAAAAGAATTTAAAAACAAAAGGAAAAAATATTATTACCTAGGGGTGGGAATGTTTTTGGAGTTTTTTTGAATGCCAACATAAAAATTCATGTGAAAAAAATTCATTTCCAAAAAAGAGAGGAAACCCACATTCCTAAAACTTTTCCATTTGTTCTCAAGAGTGACTTCATTCTGCATCAGTCAGTTCCCTGCTTTTCTGTTCCTGGCAAAGGTTAAGATTGTATTAAGTGTAATAGTCCTGCCTCCGGCTCTCCACTGGCTGTAGGGGATTTGGGACTTTGTGTGGCTCTGGCTTCCCTTTGGCAGGCTTCAAGTGATGTTTTTCCAAGCTCAAGCGAGGATTGTATCAGCCTGCTCCTGGCTCCACGTGCACACGGTGTGAGTGCTGGTGAGCATCTGCTCTGAAANGCTGGTGAGCATCTGCTCTGAAAGAGATTTGAGCAAAAGACAATAAAATCCTGTTCCCACTTGTAACGTTTGTGCTACGTGTCCTTGGAAGTGGCTTTGGAGCTAAAAAAGCCCTGGCATTTCAGGCCAAGAAGAGTCTCATCGTGATTTGAATCATTAGGAGGAAAAGGAAAGGGAAAGAG
>VYXH01009165.1:22289-33289 GCA_013397275.1 Burhinus bistriatus | reverse complement strand
ACCAGGTACACTAAGGGATTGCCATAGCATTCTGGTCCATTGCTCTCCACCCTTTCTTTCATGTTAGACCATTATGTATCATTCTGGTCATCATATTATTATGTGGCCCAGCTGGGGAGGAAATCATGCCAAGTATCGAGAGGCCTGAGGTGGGGGGCAGGGGTTGCACCACCGCACCCACTTTACCACCACTTGTTTTCACCAATTCCCATGATGGCAGTGGTCTGTCCTTAAACGATAGTGGAAAAGATAGTAACACGCACAAGTGTCAAACAGTAAAGATGCAGCCAAATGGCTAGTCATTGCAGTTGTAAATGCAAATGGACAAACAACTCAAATGCTGCTTTTACAATATGGAGTTTCTGCGCATTTTTGCCACATTTTAGCATGTATGTTAGGGTCAGGTTTATGAAGGGGAGGTTATGGTGACTGAGCATTCAGGAGTTTTCTGAATGAGGCAACCACAGTTCAATAAACAGGACCACTGATAAAGCATCTGAAGTATAGTGGGCAAATGGAAGTGGGGAACAAAATAGACATGGGAAACCAACTTTCAGTGCAGTGAAAAGAGCATGTTAGAAAAGGGAATGGATATACATCATAATAGACTGAAAGCCAAACAGAGAAGTTTTCTGCTTTTTTTTTTATTTTATTTTTTCAGTGCACATTTTCTTCTCTTACTTGGCCTTTGTGACCTTAGATTTCTGTTTTGAGAGGCTTTTTCTCATATGTTTCCAGAGATATAGCTTTAACAGAAAATCCCCTACTATTTAGGACCACTAGTCACTGCAAATGGGTAGCTATGTAAGACCTGCCTTCTAAATTATTTAGACACCTAGTTCATTCATTTTGATAACGTTTAGGCATCCAAGGGTTCAGGTTTGTGTGTTTAGACAAATACTGTTCCAACAGTAGATTTTAGCACTTATCCTAGGTTTTACTCAGTTAAATGTTCCCATACAAGGATTTTTATTACTGTAGTTGTAATAGTTAAAAAAATTGCACTAGCTGATGTAGTTATAGAAGAGAAATCTTGTAAGTGCAGACCAAACCCTTGCCTATAAGAAACTAAGATGGAAGATTATGTCTCCCTTGAAAGCACTGGGTAAATTTACAGCAGTAGATAAATGATACAATTGGAAAAGTATGTTTTTTATAGATTGCTCTGAGAGTAATGCAGGCTGGCTGTGAAAGGAGTGTTTTTAGAGGGTGAGAAGCTCATACAGGGAGATGGTAGAGCTATGGGCCATTAATACAAGCAAGAAAGCATTCAGTACAGTGTGATGCAAATGAGTTATGAGTGACCTCGTTAAAGCAAGGCTTCAATCAGGCTGATGTAATAGCATAGATTTTGTGTAACAGTAGGAACATGGTTTTGGACTTACTGACTTATTTTTATTTCTTTTGTATTATTTTTCCAATTGACTTACCCTTCTATCAAAATGAATTAAAGCACAGAAAAAAAAGAAACAAAAAAATGTGTTACAATATGTTAGGGTCCAAGTGTGAGCAATGAACTAAAGAAAATGCCTCGAAATTCGGCTTCACAGAGGATTCAGGGACTTTACCCATTAGAAATGAAAGCTCAGAAAATGTGTCACTCTCTATGATACTGCTGATCCATGGAGAAGAAAAAAATTGAAAGGTAATTTGAAGATAGTCAGCCACCAGTTTTCAAAGGATTCAGATGACCTGCCAGTTTTGACGTTCTGTCTTAAAGAAAAGCCTCCAGCATTATAGCAGTCTTAATATCCTCATGGCATTAGTAACAGAAGAATTGAGAGATGCGTGAATGCTCATATAGGGAATAATATTATGCTTTTTAAACAAAATGAAATGTTCATACATATTAATTGTCTGCAGATTTGGATGGTTAAACAAAAAGATAAATATGTTCTCCATTTTGCTATTTAGGCAGCACAGTTGATCCTGTACAGATAACTGACAAAATTTTCGTAGATTTATTACTTCAAGAAGAGGAATTACCTGACTTCAGTATCAACACTAGCTGTTCCATAAGGAAATCTTTTTACATACGGCATGGTTTTGCTTTAAGAAGAAATTATTAGTATTGTTATTGTTGTTGTTATTATTGTTATTGTGTTATTAACTTGTATATGACTGTCTGATACTCTAACCTCAATATGTTTTTGCTCAAGTCAAAAAAGGATAAAGTCTGGGATTTGCGTTGATTTGTCATTGCTGTTGGAATACTCCATAAAGAGAAGATGATTTTTTATTAGTATATATCTAAGGGATATTTTGCTTAGAACTATGCGGTATTTAAGAATATGCTTCTCTGCACTGTGTGGCATTTAAACATAATTATTTGGTTTTGCAACAGTAAGAAAAATTCTTGCAATGAGCAGCAGGTAAGTTCTCATTGAAACTTTTACATTCAGATCTCAGTATGGGTGATTATAGAAAAGAAGTTAACGAGTTTGAACATACGCCAGATAAAACATGCAAACCTACAAAATATGAAAAGGCATAAACTGTCCCCCACTCCCACACTCACCCTGTGCTGGGGATTTAGGGACAGATTCCACCCCTGTTCACTGATCACTCTTTTCCATCTATGTGATCTCTTCCTTCAAGATGAGGTCTCCTTGGTTTGCAATCTCCGTCTAGCGTCACAGCTAGTTTTTAGCAATCAACCTGCAACTCATGCTTCCAGAATCAAGGCTTTCCTTCACAGACTGTTTGTATATATGAAAGAAATCACATCCTTTCATTTTCTCACAGCAAAAGCGTTTAGAGGATGCCTGTAGCTGTTTGTGTTACTGACCGGAAGATGCAAAAATTCAAAGGGCTTTCTGTGGAGGCTGCTTGCCAGGATCTGCCTGTCAGAAATTGAAATGAAGCCAAGCTCATGTACAACGGTTTTGTCCTAGTCAAGGCTTTCTCAGTCGGTGAGAATGCACTACTCCATTCAACAGCTATCACTGCATCTCTCCTCTTTATAATATTAGTTCTGAAAGAGCCTGAGAAAGTTGCCTTTGTGAAAAGGATTAGGTTTATTTTCTTTTTTTTTTTTAAAAATCTGATGCCTCATAATTTCATTGATTGTTCCAAATTAACTTTCATGTGGTATGTTACTAGTATTTCCCCATGACTCGGTGTCACAAGATCTGTCTCCAAACCTTCAGAGTCAGTGTCATGGTTTAACCCTGGCCAGCAGGTCAGCCCCACCCAGCCACCCCTTCACTCCCCCCTGGTGGGATGGGGGAGAGAATTGGAAGGGTAAAGGTGAGGAAACTCATGGGTTAAGATAAAGACAATTTAATGGGTAAAGCAAAATCTCCATACACAAGCAAAGCAAAACAAGGAATTCATTCACTACTTCCCATCGACAGGCAGGTGTTCAGCCACCTCCAGGAAAGCCGGGCTCCATCATGCATAACGGTTACTTGGGAAGACAGAACACCATAACCCCAAATGTGCCCCCTTCCTCCTTCTTCCCCCAAGTTTATTGCTGAGCACAACATCATGTGGCATGGCATATCCCTTTGGAGATTTGGGGTCAGCTGTCCCAGTTGTGTCCCCTCACGACTTCTTGTGCACTCCCAGCCTACTCGCTGGTGGGGTGGTGTGAGAAGCAGAAAAGGCCCTAATGCTGTGCAAGCACTGCTCAGCAACAGCTAAAACATCCCTGTGTCATCAATGTTGTTTTGGTCACAAATCCAAAACATAGCATCATACAAGCTACTGTGAAGAAAATTAACTGTAACAGCCAAATCCAGTATGGTCAGTTTTAGATTTAAGTATCTTTATATTGTTACTGTTCACAGCTTCATAACTGTATAGTTTGTCCATTTTTCGGATAAAACCAGTGCATCAAACAGTATCTCTCCCTTAGTATAGCACTCTCTGCAATAGCAGGGGTAACTTCCTTTTCACTATAAGAAAGGATTATTAAAGCTATTCCTTAGTCAGCGAAGGTCGTCAGGTGGTTGTTAGTCAGCCTTATTTCATGACAGCTTGAATCTTGAGAAGAAATTCTTATCCACTTAGAGCTCTGATCACATTTTTGTGAAGTCCTACAGCACTGAAGTTATTCAGTAATGTCTTTATTCATCTAAACAGCCCAGTATTTACTTAATTTAGATAACGAATACTACTGAAGCTGCAATAATAGAAAATGTGCATTGTACTAGACTGTAAAAGTTTTAATTAGGCTTACAGTGAATTCTTGGGTCCACATATACAGTGCAGTTCCTTTTGCCAATAATAACATTTTGACGACAGAACAACAAACATTGCCTTTCATAACTCGACACATGGTAGGAAGAGAGATACATTTACAATCAACAAGTCAAAGCAAAATATACAGTTCTAATTCTTAGCATCATGTGCTGACCTCCACATAAGTATTCATACACCCATAAACAAAGTGTCTTGGAAAAATTCAACTACTAGAAAATAGCCTCCTTTTTGTGGGAAGTGGCATATGTTGTTATTGTTATGTAAACCAGTAATATAAAAAAATGTCTTTTGGGGACCAAGGATATTATCCCTATCTCTCCCATGTAACCTTTTCATTTGTTTCAAAGTAGTTGATTTCATAAGAGGATTAGTACACATGCATTCAATCTTATCTGTGTGCATAAATTAGTGCTTTCCACATGCAACTAGTTGCAACCTCAATAAATATGAATATGAATTTGGGGACTAGAATTGAAAAAGATCTCCATTAAGTCTCCAATATTGTAAACATAATCAATTTTTGACGCCTCCCTCTAAGAGGAGTGAGACTGTCAATGTGATTTTGTAGAAAAACCTTGGTTAATGTTCTCCTAATTTCATGGGGAAGAATTTTTGCAGGACTTGTCACTTTTGGAACTTCTTCCAAAAAATTTTAATAGTTTAATTTTGGTGCAGAGTTGCTGATCTTAGTGTCTGCTGCTTATATCCATAACCAATTTGAGATTATTTTCCACAATTGAACCCATGGAGATGCAGCTTTGTCAATTTGCATCAGAATGTTTTTTGATAACCTCAAAAGGCAACTAAAAATAGCCTACAGTCTTCTTTCACAGAATTACACTCATTCCGGTGACAAATCTAGAAATACACAAAAATATATCTAGAACATAACTGTTTTAAGTTGTAATACATGGGAGCAAAAAAAAAAATTGAAGGAAATTTTTGCTAAAAAAGAGGTAAAAAAATACAGCACTAAGAGAAACTACATATTAAATTTTAAGAATAAATTACAAATAAAAGAAGGAAAAAACTTGAAAAAAATAATCACAATGTGCTGTAAGCAATAGTTTTCAGATCTGCCATAATTGGCACTATCACCTTTTAAATAGCTCATGTTTACTAATATTTACTGTGTGAACCACGAAAGTGCATTAATTATTTGGATTCTGTGAAGAAACTAGTTGTAAATAGATGGATACCAAATACTACACATAATGTTACTCAGAAATATTTTTTTATTCTGAAAAACTAGGGGAAAAAAAAAGCTGTGGAGATTGTACTATCTGCTGGGAATTCATCCTCCAACTGATTTTTTTTTTTTTTTTTAAACCTCAAATTACTTAGAGTCAATTTTTAGTTAAGATTGTTTAACAGATTTTGGTTGGATGACTGTTATGTTCTTACCAATAGAAACAGTGTCCAACAATAAAGTCTTCACAAGTGTCCCATAAGATATTTTGTATTGTTATTCTTGTTCTACTTTGTTACATATTTTTTCTTAATATTGCATTTCAGGTACCATACCTGCAAGTATGTGCCTGCACTAAATTAGTATTTCTATATGCTTTAGTATAATTGTATATAAATTCTACTTGAACTTCCAAGTGTCTGGGTACTGAAAACTAGAAGTACAATAGAAAGCAAAATTGAATGAAATCAAAGGCAGAAATAACCTCTACTCTATTATCATAGTTCTTAGCTATGAAATGTTACTTTTGCTGTCATGTTTTTTGTGGTTTTTTTCCTCAGTCCTTCGACTCTGTTGCTTACTACCTGCTGCTATCCTGTGTAAAAAACAAAACAAAACAAAACAAAACAACCACCCCAGAACCCACACCAACAACTTAAACACCACCCAACAAGCAAACGAAAATATTTAAATCCCTTTACTCTCTTTCCTGCTGCTCTGAATTTCCTGTAGGTACTTGCCTGCTTCCTGAAACTAGAACTTGAATCACAGCCCTGCAATAACTGGAAACCCAGTAACACTCAAACAGTTACGAAATCTTCTTGTAGGTTATTGATTGACAAGGAGAACTTGAGATATTGTGAATGATTTCTCCACTCTGTGAAAATAGAAGTTGACATTATGGATGTTTTTTTTAAAATTATCAAGTTCTATCTTTTACGATCAAAACCAAGGTACAGTAAAGCTTTCTTTGAATAAGAAACACAATTTTTCTCTTTGCCCAATATGTGTCAAAGAAAGGATGATCAGTATATTAGCAAAATTTGCTGAATGTGTATTTTATCTACTGCATATATGTCAGTATCATAAAGGCAATTTCAGCCATCAAACATCAAGAAGATTCCAAACTCTCACCTGAAGTCTCTGAATGGGAAAAGCATATTGCATAGTCAGATGACTATTTACCCCGTTAGCTGGGGAGCAGACCACTTCCGATGTGGCATGAGACTGAACTTCAGTACAGGTAGGCAGTGATTCCACAAAGTACTCAAAGGCTTAAAAGCATTTCTATCCCATTTGAGAAGACAATATGTTTACTATGTTGTGTCCAAAGTTACATGGTTACTTTTGAAATCTCGTAGCCTTCCTTTTCATTAATATCGATGACTCTTCAAGGCAATATTGTTCTTTGTATTTGCTGAGGTTACTATGATAGTTCATGGAATCTGCACTTAATAATTCCTTAATGTCTACTCTATACTGCTTTTCAGCCAAATCAACTGCTCCTGTGCCATCCTGAAAGTTTCTATATGGTTAGCACATCACACTTTGTCAAAGAAAGGTCATTCTTTTCTAAAAATAACTATTTCATTTGCATTTATATAGTTCTATTCAAATCCGATGACTTCTAATGAAAAATTCAGAAGTCAATGAATAACAAATTTTCCAGTTAACCGTTTTCCAGAAAGAAAATATTTTCAATTATTTGCTTTTAGTTTTTAAATAGTCTACTTCACACTATCCTTTTCTTTCTTTGCTTTCTTCAGTAAGTATAATGCAGTAAGTCAGGAAAGAAAAACAATATGTGCAGGTTTCCCTAACGGAATCTTTTTAATGAATTCCCTATGTGTGACCCACTTACCTATGCTGAGAAAGTTTCAATGGGCTGTTTGAAATGCATAATTAAACACCTGTTACTGTTTGCAGGACAAATGCAAAATGCTGCAACAGTAATATTCTTACTGTTAGGCTTATCCAACAAGATGGGAAACTGAAGAATCTATTTACAAGTATAAAATGTTTCTATAATATTTTCCATAATAACAAAGAAAATCTCCTACTCAAATATAAAAAACAAAACAAAACAATGCAAAAAGTAAGGGAGTAATCTTGCCTTCATGAGAGGTAAAGTACTTGGAAAATTGACTTCAAGAGGACCCATGATATTTTTAGCATGTTGAGAAAACTCAGTTAATACCTAACTGAAGTTATTCTGCCTGCATAAATCAAATGTGCATTGGCAAGAGAATTTGATTATAAGAATTCCTTTTAAAAGAGATCAGATAGGAGTCTTAAATTAAAAGCTTTTAAATATGAAAAGGTAGGAATATTTTTAAAAAATAATTGTGGGTCAGACCATACTTCTTAACAAATTAAATTACTTAAAGAAACTGCTAAAATTATTTATAGCACTAAATGTCTTGCAATTATCTAGAGGCTTTTGATAACATTTTACTGTACACTCAAACACTAAAATAATTTTAAGGTAAAATAATGTAAAAATCATAGCTAAATTTTAACTACATCATTGTTTTCTGTTTGAATAGATTACATTCTGAACTACAGCAAGTATATAGCACTCTATTATTAAACCACCTTAAATATTCTTGTACTTGTTAAAGTAGAGAGAGATTTCTAGTTGTACTTCTTTTTAACTAGGATGATATAACTCAAAAATACTTTTCACTGCTTTACTGGCCTGTACTAACTTATCCTATTCTAATTGATTTAAATTCTAACATGTTTAGAAAAGAGTCTAAATAGTCCTTAACAGCACATGCAGGCTTTGATGATACATTCTGAATGTAAACAACATCTGGGGATGTCTCCCTCACAGCTGAATTTTGGCTGGTGTCTACCAATGTCCTTGAATTTTCCCTTGTAAAATAGAGGAAAACTTCTGACCATCAACCATAAGTTGGTGGGGTTGTATTTAGACCAGAGCAGTTAAGAATTTAACTTGGGCATTATAACACTTAAAAGGTAGGCTCTTGGCTCAAAACGCCCAAGATAGATAGGTAGGTTTCCTGTAAAGCCAACCAAAAGATGCTGGCGCCTGGAGTATTTCCAGTGCATAATACAGAATCACTGTGTTTTAACCACCTCTCCCCTTTAATTACAGAGGAAGGTTGGTGGACCCTGTAATGTAGTTTCATGAGGAACAGGTCAAGAGGAAGGAGACAAGGTAGGGCAACATCTGAACACATGCCCAACTCCAGGCAGCATCTCCCTCCTTGTGAGCCTTGGTACCTACCAGGGGCACCCTTGGGGCACAGGGAAATTTCTGTGTGCACAGCCCAGATCTGGAGCACCACCTCAAAGGGTGGGAGTCATAGTATTTAGGTCACCCTCAGGTGTTAGGGAGTCTGAGTCCTATTCTCTCTCAAGAAGAATCCAAATATTACTCAGTGTGTTGTGAGCAATGTCTTTCGCACACCTCCTGTTGTATCTGGAGACCATTGCACAAAGGTGAGTATAGAAAGGGACCGGGCAAAAGGAAGTAGGTACAAATCAAGTACTTACTAGTTTTACCAAAAAAATCCCTTCTGATCCTTGGATAACAGAGCGTGTTTTTGGGAAAAAACCTGTATGTTGTCATACTAGGGCAGGAGGATCCTTTTACTTGCTGCTCCTGGGACCTTTGGCTCTTGTACCTCAGTCAATGTTATCCCATTCATTTACCAAAACTCCATTTAGGACAATTCTTTAGATACTACAGTCTTGAACACCCAATTATGACATTGATTTTAAACATGATTTCTCAGTCCTTAGTGCAACAGGATCAACTGATTTTTAGGGCTGAGGAATATCTCAGAAGAAGAGCGCTTTCCTAAGCAGCCATCACTACCCATACTGTGGTTAAATCTTGCTCTCGTAGCCACGTTTTTACAATTGCTACTTACATCTGGGTCCGTAATGACAATGAAACAAAACCCAAACAAACAACCAAAACATTTCAAAGAAAATGTTAATCATAAAATTTAGCTTAATTTTTAAAGTGTAAGTAAAAGATACAGATTTTACGAACATGTCTATAACTTCTATACACTAAAATCTACTGTGAGAATCTGTTGGCAGAAGCTGTTAGTGCATATACTGAAACTCCAGTCTTTTCAAAAAGCCTTTTCAAAAACCAAGAGACAAGATTAGCAATATCACATCTGAACACACGCTGAATTAGAAAATGGAATAATGATGCAAATGATAAGATTATAAAAACGTCTTGCAATTCATTTAAAGTGATGCGTATAGACTAATCGAAACACCACTGCTGAGTCTGAGTGTCTTTGCAAGGAAGCACCTACTTAGAGCAGGGTTCTCGTAGTACAGCTGCCAGACCACTTGTTTGTAAGTCGGCATAAGGCATCTGCAGTGACAGGTTACATGAGTACTTAAATTCCCTTCAAGAACAAGATCATATTGTGTTGTCAGATTCTAAAATGTAAACTGATTAAATAAGGTCGCTTTTACTTAAAGTTCACCTCAATCTTTGTACCCTGAGCACGTTTAACTGAATATTTAGACTTTTTCCTCTTTCAACCATGCTACATGAAATAGATCCACATATGTGGCAGACTTTTTGGTCAAACTAGTGGCAAAGGAAAAACGTAGGCATTTAGAAATATATATAATCTAAAGTTTTTCTTCCATTTGGAGATCAGCATAAAGCCATGTCACATATTCTATTGCCAGTAGAGGGCTTGAAGAAAAAACAACACACACACACAACATTGTATTAAAAAAGAAGCCCTAATTCTTTGAAAGACAAATTTGTTTTTATTATAAAACAAGGATAGGGCTATAGGAGTCACAGATGAACAAAATTATAGGTATTAAACAATTATAGCAACACATCACATAGGCATAAAGTCCTGCTTTTGTCTTGTCTCTTACCCTGCTTCAATATGAGCAATAGTGTGTTTTCACATAAGTATATTCTAAATAAAAGTGTAGAGTCTAGAAAAAAATATTTGTAGAAATTTGCTTGTATAAATATTTTCTCTTAAAATCTGTTTAAACCCAAAAGCGATGGGATTGAGAACTTAGTGTTTTACATGTTATTATTCAGTGTTATTAATTTAAACAATTTCATTTATACAGAACCACAGAAATTTAAAATAATATATTTACTTTCCAGAAATATGCAAAATAAATTGAAAAAACAACAATATGGTGATGATAATATGTGCAAAATATAGGATCAGAAAGGGGAAAGAACAGCTAAAACTTAATCTGGCCACTGTCGTAAGAGATAACAAAAAAGGTTTTTACAAATACATTAACAACAAAAAGAGAGCCAGGGAGAATCTCCACCCGTTATTGGATGTGGAGGGGAAGATTGTCAACAAGGATGAGGAGAAGGCTGAGGTACTGAATACCTTCTTTGCCTCAGTCTTTGATAGCAAAACCAGTCATCTTCAGGGTATTCAGCCCCCTGAGCTGGAAGACAGGGATGAAGAGCAAAATAAACCCCCAGTAATCCAAGAGGAAGCAGTTAGTGACCTGCTACGCCAACTGGACAGCCACAAGTCTATGGACCCAGATGGGATCCACCCGAGAGTGCTGAGGGAGCTGGCGGAGGAGCTTGCCAAGCCACTCTCCATCA
>VYXH01009165.1:0-15305 GCA_013397275.1 Burhinus bistriatus | reverse complement strand
AAAAAAAAAAAAAAGTAAAGTGAGTTGCACTCTTATCTTAAGGGAACACTATTTGTTACAGAATAAGGGAAAGAAATTACAGGGGTTAGAATCAGCTACTCACTGTGTTATCTTATGTAGCAAAGAAAGACAGTGAATGGTTACCTAGTGAAGGACAAAGGAAGGCAACATTCTCAAATGTCTCAATGCTACCACACCTTTCTCCGACTACTTTCTTCTTTCTGTGCTGCAACCCTTCTCTAAGAATAACCAGTAGTCACAATAATTGTGCTGATCAAGCCTGTATCAAACATTTAAGTAACTAGATACATAAAGCAACAGTTGCTATGTCTGTTACGTGTATACATGCATAAAGTGGTTACAGAAGGAATTGGGTGCTACCATTGCTTCAGATCACTATGTAGCAGAGAACCTCTAGTCAAAATCATCAGACGAAGCATTACCACAAACATCGTAATTCCTCACCATGTGTGCCTGAAATGGTGTTTATGCTATTGATTAATACACTTGGTCATTGAGGAAAACATCAACAGACTGATTACTGCAAGAAGTGAAGCATCTAAGGTGGCTAAAGAGAACTGGTGATCAGCTATGTATACCACAATGTGATGGGGGAGAGAGAGAGAGGGAGAGAAGGAGAGAAGGAAGGAAGAGAGAGAATGGCCCACCATGGTTCCCTTCAGGCATCGAAGACACCACCTTGCCAGTAGTGCTGTGCATTGGCTAAGTTGATTTCACTTTTGCATTTATCTGTCATCAAGGTAACATCTGGCGCTGCTTTTACTAAGTTTGTTGTGTATGTGCAATACGTATCTATTTAAAGCACTACTGCACTTTCCTCTCTCCTCTCTGGTTGTCTTCTGGTTCTGTAACACAACTTCTGTACCTGCTACTATTTGGCTTTTTAATGACTGCATCGTGAAGCACTAAGCAAATAGAGGAAAGAGCAACTCCCTGTCCCTGATTTATATGACTATATTAAGAAAAGCCAGAATGCAAATAAATACTTAGATTCTGACACACAATTTATGACTGAAGAAAATCTAAAATGTGTCCTGTCTTAATGAATAGTTAAAATTGCAGACAGATGTTGTGAGAACATTTCATTTGTATTTGCATATTTTTTTATTTTTATTTTTTCCTTTTAGACAAAATGAGGTTTTGAAAAATTTGAAAATCTTCTCTGGAATGTTCAGGTTTTGTTCCTTAATCTATTTTCAGCAAAATTATAATTAAAAAATATTGAAATATACACTGGGATGATTAAAATAATATTTCCATTACTGCTAAGACTAATATGAAAAATAAATATTCTTTTGCTGAACTGAATTAGACAGTTTCAGTTTAGTCCAATGCCAACCCTTATTTGTCTGCATTCAATGTTACTTCACCAGAATTACAGTTCTGATTATATTATACCATTTATTTCACCCTTTAGATCAGAATTCCAAGTTAACTAATTACCTGATGAAGTATCATAGTATTTTCCCTGTAAAGAATACTGTGATGTATCTCTGGAGTCCTATAACTGGAGAAATTTTGGAAGATATCATGTGTCTGGGAGTTTCTTACGTGTAGAATATTGATACTTTTAGAAAACCAAAACAGAATATCTAACATCTCCAAACAGAGGCAATTCAATAGCAAGAGAAAAAAACAAACTTCTTTGAATTCTTCTCCAGCATTTTACTTCTCGTTGCACAGATCCGTTTTTGATTGAATTTCCATTTCTGTATTTTACAGTTTTGATTAAAAGTATAAAAAGATCATAAAGATCTATAGGATCATTTCTATCTAAAACCAGGAAAAAAAGATGTATTCTGAAATGAAGATGGAAAAAAAAGAGTTATACTTTTAAAATGATTTTACTTTATTTTTTGTTCCATAAAAATCCCAAACTTCAGCTACCTATTACCTAATATAAGCATTTACAGCTTTAAATTATAACAAACTAAGTGGCTTGCTTTGTGCACGTAAGTTGCACCACCATAATTTCATTACAGTTGCAGAAGTCTATCAGTTTAAAGGAAGAGGGTATAGCCTATTACCAAATAATAATAAAAAATACATAGCATTATTATAAGGCAAGTTTTCCTTCAGTGACAATTACTGTGCTGATGTAATTTGTATTAATAATATCTTTTTAAAAAAAAAAAATTCAAAACCCCAACGGAATGTCGTAGAACTTAATTGTAGGTCAGGTTCAAAATAAGCAATATTTCAATACTGAGCAGGGATAGACTTAAAATAATTAGCTATTTTTGGCATTAGAAATGTGAAAATGATCTTGCTAATGCAAAGAAAACCACATTATTGTTAAACTTAAGAAATAAGAATTGTTATTCTCAGAGTAAGCAGTAGGCAATATGTTGGAGGAAAGCAGCCTAGAATTACAGAGACAATGCTTTCTCAACAGATATTAACTGCACAATTAACAATGAGAAGGTTAAAGTAGCACTACAGGGTAATTATAAAACATGGTGAACGCATTTCTGTTCATAACACAACAGTAGAACTGACTGACACCAACTAGGAAGGTCTGATGAAAGAAGGCAGTTCTATGGGGTTACTGCGTTCCAGTCATCCATTCTGACACTATCAGTTTCAGTCGATTTTTTGCTCCCTTTTAAAAAAGATAACAATCAAATAACAATCATGGTGTTCTTAGAATCAAATTTTCTATCAAAACAAATAAACTAACTCTGGCATTTTCCTAATCTTTTTGATTACTGTTATCACAGATAACAGTATTGCTCATTCTCATTGTTATTCGCAATCTTGTGTGGAATAGATTCACACCTTTTCTAATTCACTTATCTCTAAGGATGAACATAGCTCATTTCTCAGGAGGCTTTTCCAGTCATTGCTGTTGTTAAGAGTATTTTGGGTTTTATTTGTCAGCTAGTTTAGTAAACTTCTTTCTCTTTGGATACTTATTTTTCTTCTTTAGTTTTATTATCAGGGACTCAACTGAATGTCAAGAAAGAAGAAAAAGAAAACAATGGTTTATCCATATGGTCTATTCCTTTACAGATTAGATATGAACCACAGAGACTGCATTCAAAAGCCTCTATAACAGAAAGTGTCCAAAAGCTAAATATTTAATAAAGTGTCCTGTCCTTCCTCTTTGTCATCAATCCATTTATATAGAAAAGAGTAATTAGCGTAACAGCAAAATGATCTAATCTGTAGTTCCTTAGGCTCTCTAGATACTTCCTTTTGTAAGATTATTTGTAAATTGCTTCGAAATGTGAACAAATTACTCACCTTTTCAGTTATTTGTAACTAAATGTGCTTGACATGGAATTTGCATTTATTTTTCAACCTTCATTTTTCAAATGTATACTTTCAGTATTTTTGTAGAGGAAGTCCTCTTTTCTACTGTGTCTACATTTGGCTTTATTAGGTATATTTCTTTGGTATTGATTTCAGAATGTATTTTTATTCTGTTCTCTCATATTATATATCATTTTGAAAACTCTTTTCCTTTAGTATTATTGCTGTATTCTTAAAACTCAACCCTGACACCTGTATCCTTATTTACTGTCTGCTCATTGTAGTAGTTTTTATTTCTCTTCCTCACCTTTGCAACAACTACTATATGATTTGAGTGCAACCAGGTCTAGTGGGAGGTGTCCTTGCCCATGGCAAGGGGTTTGCAACTACATGGTATTTAAGGTCCCTTCCAACCTAAACCATTCTATGATTCTGTGACGTTCCTGATACGAGTTCCCTGTAAGCAGCACACTCCTCTAGAGAGTGTGTCAGGTCAACAAATGGTTGGCTCTGTACCTGTCAGAAGAGAGTCCCCTACTGCTATCACCTGTCACTTTTTCTCAGTTGCACTGGTTGTTATATGGGAAGCAGATTCTATACTATGTTGTCTTCAAAAGGCTGAAAGAAGAGCCTTACTCAGCTGCCTTACACAGCTCCAGTGTCTCTCCTGATGTGATGGGTCTTTCCTCTTCAGTCTGCAGAGCGGTGAAATGGTCCTGCAAGGGCACCTCAGGTTTTGGGGGAAGTCTTTTCATCCTGCTGGTCCTTGCTGTTGCAAACTTCCATTTGTCTGCATTACTGCCCCTCCCGCTGCCCATTCTGTGTGTGCCGGTGTGGGAGTTTTTGTCAGTTTGGCCGTGGGCTGTAGGTCCACTGCAGACTGCACTTGGAACCAACTATGTAACTCCTCCTTGGCCTCACTGATGCCACGAGCCTCCTCACTGCCTCCTGAAGCTCAGGCAGCTGCTGTAGGAGGTCCTCCACGTGGGCACAACTTTTGGAGGCAGGTCTGCTACCTACCCCTGCCCCAGGAGAAAGGTCTAGGCACTTCCTGTAGCCTGAGGTCTGCACTGAAGCCTGTCCCTTCAGCAGCTCCATCTGGGTGGAGGCAATGACCACTGCGGAGGCAGATGGTGCAGATCTCCCAGTCAGAACTGCAGCCTTTGCTCTCAGATGAGTGTCCACCATTCTGCCTTGAGGGGTCAGGTAGGATGAGTGCCCTTAACTTGTGCAGATGGTCACAGAACGGTGCCCGGTTGCCAGATTTAGTGTCCTTCAAGTCTCCCACTCAAGCAGTGGAATGCCCATCCTTTGAAGAGGTGCCCTTCCTGTGGGCCCTTCCACATGAACTGTTCCACACCTTGCCTCACCAGGCTCCGGCTGACACGCCACACTCTGTTTGGCCACTCTGTTCACAGTGCTCCTGGTCGCTTGCGCTCCCTGGGCTGCTTTTCCTAGGCAGGGGATGGGGTGTCATGGCTGCACTGGCAATGCCCAGGCCTCGTCAGCATCTCCCCTGAGAGCTGCCAGTTCCTGGCAGCTCTCTCCACTGCCCTGGCGTTTCCTTACCTCAGTAAAACACCTTGTGCACTGAGATCTGCTGCTCCGCTGTGGGTTGGGAGATGTGGATGCCTGGACACCCAGGCATCGTCCGTGTCTCCTGCGAGAGCTAGTTAGTTAAAAAAGTGTTTGTTATACTGACAATCATTCTCAAGGACAAAAAATCTGACTCCTTTACCTTGAGAAGGTCAATGCCAGATATAGCTTCCACTGGAGAAGCCCAATCCATCAAGCATGAAAACCACACCCAATACAGCAGCAATCATTTTTTACCTTGTCACAGTAAAAAAGTGGCATGAGATAGTCACATGTCTACATAAATCTTTACTCATTGTGCCAAGGGGAATAACAACACAAAGTTATTCATCAGTACTGGAGGGTGTGTCCGCTTCCATATCAATAAACTAACCATGATGTCTTTTAATTAGAGAAAGAGATATACAAAGACTTAATGTTTCCTGCAAAGACTTAATGTTTCCTGCAAACAGCTGTTTAGAAACAATCGAAGATCTTGATTAATTGTGTTAGGACATCATATTTTGTAGTTCAATGCTTTTAAAAAGCAGTTCCTCAACCATTGACTTATTTTGCTGTGAACACAATTAGAGATAGCACCAATTCTTCTTCAGAACACAGGAATACTCAGTACCTTTCTTTCTCCCTTGAAGCTGGAAAGAAGCATTATACAAATCGTCTAGAACAGTGTAAGTAGGACAGTATAGGAACAATTTAGGAGTTTTTATTTTGTTTTGTTTTTCAAGAAATCACTGTAATAAACCAAAGATGGAACATAATTTAAAAAAAAAAAAAACACAACCAAACCCTATGTTTCAGATTAATTTGGACCAAGGTCATAAATTTACACAGTTTTTTATTTAGATCAGTGGGGGTCTGTAGACTGCTTAAGTCCATCAGTTAGGAACCAGTACTACTTAGAGAAATATAGCTTGACTTATGACATCACAAAGCTGCTGGAGTGCTGGCACAGACTTACAACTAACGAGACCTAGCTTAACATGAAGTCTCTGAGGCATCAAACTAGCAATTTCAAGTTTCAGAATAGTCATAACAATGCTTTGCCTTGCTCATGGAAAGCCTTACTTAGTATCTGCTGCTACCCAGAAAAGATGGACAAGATGAAGGGTTTGGTTTTTTTCATTTAAAGGTGTCTTATTATTGGTGATTCTTTGAAACAGATGACAGAGTAGAGCCAAGGGGATTGTAAATTTATAGTGTTACAAAATTTAGAGAATAAGGTCAATGCTCTTTTCAGAACTTTTAAACTTGTTAGGGTTATTACTTATATTAATGTATAAAGAGATTCATATTTGTGATTCCAAACATTTTTATAGAAGTGGAAGACAGAGGTGTTTCGTTCCAGGCATATAGAAAACCCAATATTAAATCCTGCAAATTTGATTGTATGATAACATACCAGGTCAAAATTAGAGACAGTCTCTAAAACTAATAATTCATGGTCTGCTTTGTGTTGAGAGCACG
This sequence comes from Burhinus bistriatus, assembly GCA_013397275.1. Lineage (NCBI taxonomy): Eukaryota > Metazoa > Chordata > Aves > Charadriiformes > Burhinidae > Burhinus > Burhinus bistriatus. The sequence continues at coordinate 8,969 of VYXH01009165.1, read as the reverse complement.
CTTAAAAGGAAAATCAGACAAATTCAGAGCTATGAATCAAACTTGTTATTTTATCAGTATACAAATACTATCACAAAATGCTTTTAGGAGTAAATGAGCCTTTTTTGAAGACAAACAGACAAAAAAAATGTGCTCTTGCAAGCATGTTAACATCACATAGTCTGAACATCACAAATAGAATATTAAGTTTTGATTTAAAAAGAAAAAAACGTTTAGAAAAATAGCAAGATGGAAACAAAAGAAAGTAAAACAATTCATGAATATTGGTAGTGAGAACACAAGAAACAAGCCTATAGACCTAGATTCGAGCTATACATCCAGTCTTTGTTCAGTGGCAAATCTTTTTTTTTTTTTCTTTTCTTGCTAGTACAGAACATATAGTTCCTTTTAGGTGAAGCTAACTGATTTATTTTTTTTTTTAATGTGACCACTTTTCAAGGTAAAATTTAAAAAAAAATAACTGTTTCAAATAATCTTAGATGTGAACAGACTGTAAGGAGGACAGTATGGAGGACTATAATTGCCCTCCTCCACAAAGGTTTACTGCTTTGATGTTTTGAGTAAATTTAACATGCACTTCATCATCAGAATAATTATTTAGCTTCATTATCACTGATAATGGCACATTCATTATTAATTTAAGTATTACTGCTTTGATTATTGTTATTTCTTCTTTCAGCCTTTTGAAGACAACATAGTATAGAAACAAGAAACCAGATGCTACAAACTACCAAAAGACAAAACTCTCTCTTTAGTTCTAGGAGGACAGAGATAGAAATTGGATGACTGCAAATATGGACATGTGTTACTGGAAACATAATCTGAGGACAACAAACACTGGCTTTTCTGAGAAAAAAAGTGCCCTCTTAAATCTTGGTTGTTTGCAATTATGCATTTGGCTAAAATGACAGAGCTTGATTTTCAGTCTCATATTTTGCTTACAAAAGTGTCTAGCAAAATGAATCTTCCCCCCTCCCCCGTTATTCTGCTTCTTCTATGAGGAGTTTTAATCTGGAGACAATTAACAAAGTTAAAACCACAAAAACATACAGTGTTGCTTTCCAGGAAAAGTATTTTTTTTTCTAAGGAAATAGAAAACTTAGAAGAAAAAATTATGAAACCCCCCCCCATATTTGGCATATAAATTAACAAATCACATTTTTAATTGAAAAACTTCTGAAGTAAAAATCTACTTTTTTAAAATCAGATGGAGTTCTTTGTCAAAATAGGCAACCTCTTTTTTCTGTGTGTGGTGGCTGCATTTAAGATATGATTAAGATCGTAGAGATATGTGAGTACACACCTACCTTATGTATCTATGTATATGTGAGCTGTGTAAGTCAGTCCCCATTACAGCCTGTGTAGGGAGGTCTGTGGTTCTGTTCAGTTGCTAGTCACACAGCTACTGTGACTTGGGTTACCCTGAAATATCTATCAAGGCAAGTGAACTGCAACTGGAAAACCATTAGCGAGCAGGGGACCCATGCCTAGCAGGGAAACTCACAGAGGGCAGGTACAGACTCATATCTGGCCTCTTATTCATCTGACACCTCGTGAGTGCCTATGATCAAGGTGGGCAACAAGACCCAGGTAGACAATATGGCCTTATCTGTGGAAGGTGTTATCTGACAGTGTCACTGCATTTAAATGAGGTGAAGTGCAGGAAGATACGTGAGGAACAATAAGCAAGAGTTTGGAAGGATCTTCACAGAGGACTTGCAGAGTGAAGACCTATCGTCCACTGCCCATAGGTGAGGCCAGCATGGCCTAGGCTGTCCAAGGACAGTAAGAAAACAAAAGCTCCCTGCAGAAGAGAAACTGGAAGCTGCTGGGAGTAGGAGAAAGGCTTTAGCAGCTGTAGCTGCTTATTTTGAAAATAAGTTCAAGGCCCAGTAAATGGAGCTGGTGTTATGAAGGCTGAGCAATGAGTGCCAGTAACTGCTGGCTCCTTCCTGCATGACAAAGATCTTCCAGTCAGAACTATCTTCCAGTCAGACACAATATAAGAGATAATAGTGATAATTTATGTCTTGAGAGGTTCAACCTGGACACGAGGAAAAAAAAAAAAAGGAAAATCTAACATATGATACCCAGAGAAGCTGTGTCTGCTCTCATCCAGTTTTGGCAATAGGTGTGCCTTGAGAGTAATGTTGGACTTGATGACCTCCAGAGGACCCTTCCAGTCAATGTTTCTATGAATCTGTGATATTCTACTAGGTCTTCAGCTGCCACTCCGTAGCTGTGCAAGTCTCCTTGAAATCCTGTGTCATACCCGCCAGGTCCACAGGATGCTTCAGATACCTTGTGGCACCCCAAATCACGCTAGATGCTTTTGGGGAAAAAAAAAAAAAAAAAAAAGTTCTCAATGTCCTAATTTAATATTAGGGATACATCTGGTAGGCTAATTATCTTACTGAGGTTTTATTTGTAATCTGCATGTCAACATCTCCATGCAGTTAAAAACTACGAAATATTTAACCTTTCGAGGCCACAAAGGGGGAGGAACCCTACTGCAGGGACAGCCGCACACTCCACCACTTTGTCACAGAAGCAGCCATGACACTGGGGTTGATTTGCAGCTCTCAAATCCTTTAATGCCTTCTGCTCATATATTGCACTTAGAATTTTATTATAACATTTTGTGACAGTTGATGAGTTAGTGTAGGTATAGAATGGCAAATCTATGTTACGGAATTAATGAACCCTTGCTTAATTAAAAAAATGTATTTTATTAATTAAAATTAATAGAGCAATAATACTAAAGGAAATATCACTTACAACTCATGCATTTCTCACAAAAGTCCCAGTATAGTTGGGAATTATCTATGCATATGCCACAGCCACAGTGCAGAAGACACACTCCCCTGTGCCTACCCTGATGGCCAACCTGTGGATGGCACCTGTGCTGCCTCAAACCGCTGATAAGAATTTCTTTCTAGTTTCATTCAACTCTATTGAGTAAATCTCCTCTAACTATATGGGAATTCAGATATTTGGAGATCAGTTCATTTGCCTGAACATAGGTCTTTAGTGCAGATGATGTGGGTTTTATGTCTTACCTGGCAAAGAATGTCTTTGACAACCTAACACACGTGTAAATGTGGACAATCTTGAAGCAACATAGTTGAATGAAGGGATTACATTCTATGACTGTGTATTTAGCAATGTAATTGTATCCATCCTGTCTACAGTGAAGACCTTATGGTACTTATACACTGTGTAAAGGATGTCTGCCCTTCAGTATGTTCAAAAAAGTGTTATATAGGCAAATGGAGAAGTATAACAGTCTACAGATGTGCTACCAAGTAGAGAAACTTAATATTTCAATAGAAAAGTAAAAGTAAAGAGGAATTTATTTTCTGCATAAAAACAAACATTGATTCTGTAGGGTTGACACTATCTGAGAAGGGCTGCTGGATCAAAAAGTAATTCTAATCATAAACATCCATATTGTATTGAATCAAAATTATTTCAGAGTCATCGACATTTTCTTATTCAGCTTTCAGTATTTTTTCCCCCATCATTAAAGCAAAACTACTCTAATCTCTAAGTTGAAGTAGGCTGTTGTCCTTTCATCTAAAAATCAGAATGAAAAATCCCAAATATTTCACTAAGGAAGGCAAGGTGAATGTTCTTCCAGTTCATGATATCTATGATGGAAGTGTAAAAAGAATGTGACCTGGTGACAGAGGTGATGGTGATTAGTCTTACCTTGTTTCACATATGATATTGAACAGCTGGCAAATGGTGACAGTTTCTGTTCAGTACCATTTTGGGCTGCATTTGAGTCAGTAATCTGGAGGCAAAATACTGTAAAAAAGGTTTAACAATTTGAGATATGCAATCCCTCAAACGACGTATCTTATGGAAACCATAAGCTAGCCCAAATGGTAATGGGAAATTCATGTGCTGATTACTTCAGTTTTTTCCCCATGAGGAAAAACAGTTTTCTTTTTTTACTATCCAAAATTTACTTTGTCACTTCTTTCTGACAATGTTTTTAAATGAAAGTGCCTTAAGGATATGCTGGTGTTGTCGTTTAACCTTAGTCAGCAGCTAAACACCACAAAGCTGCTTGCTCACCCCAACTCAGTGGGATGGGGGAGAGAATCAGAAGGATAAAAGTGTGAAAACTTATAGGTTGAAATAAACACAGCCTAATAAAGGAAAAAAACCCCAAACAAAACAGCCACAAACAAACAAACAAAAGAAAACAAACCCCCCAAAATTAACCCAAAGAAAACTAAAGAAAAACAAGAAAAACAAGTGCAACCCCTGGCAAACTCTCCCCCCAAATATTTAAATAACATATGTCATATATAATTATAATTAATGTATAAATATATAATTACAACATTTAATTATTTATTTTTTGTAAAGAAAATTGACGTAGATTTACTGTGTAATGAGACATAGAGGAACTGCATTTTAAAATTACATTTGCTTGTAATTCATTGTATTTCTAAAATTTCTAAAACATCTTGATATACAGATGTTCTTCTTAATTATTTACTCTTCCTCTTAAGTATGAAGAAAAGCAATGAGATGATCTGACAAGATTTTCTGTTGCTATACATGCTACTGTCTTAGTACGTTTCTATTTAACTTGCTAAGTTTTGCTCATTTATATCAGTTTAAAGGGAGAACGCTGTAAAATGGGGAACTCTTAGGGTTGTTTGTTTTCTGAAGCAGAACCTTCTGCAATGCAGGCTACCTTATAAACAGAAAAAAAATAATAATAGAGACAAGATCAATATAACAATAAAATGCCTACAAAACCCTTTGATATTTAAGCAGCACAATCCAGCACTTGAATATGACAATGTTCAGAGAATGCTATGTGAGTGTGTCCACTAAAATTTACCCTTTAATTCCATTAACTCATTTTCAGCATCACTGCTTTAGGGAGTGCACAGACTAACAGCACTACAGATGTCTCAAGCTAACATTCAGAATTAATATCCATGCAATTCAGAAATATCTGTGGAAAACATGGCTTAAGTTACTTGGATGGCAAGCCCAAATGTAAGAATCTATTCTGTAGATATCTTAATATGGTCAGATGAATCCCACGGTCTCCATTTAGTTTAGTATAATGGGGAATTTGCACTTGGAGGCATTCTGCTCAGGATATGCATTTTAGGGTACACTTTGGATACTGGCAGAAAATTTTTTATTTCACTATAAAAGACAGGTAACTAATTTCTAGATTCTTGTGGTTTTAATTGGATTTTTCCCTAAATGCCTGCTAAATTAATAATTTAAATGCAAGCTTAATTTTTGAAAGTATTTTAGAAACACATTTAATTTTATCCTGTTTTCACAAATACTAGTTTAACATTAAAATGTAGCAAGAGTAGTAAAAAGGCCATTAAATTGTCATTTCTTGCCTTTATAATGTATCTGTTAACATTCCAATTACCAGAACATTTGTATATAAATCATAGCTGTCTCCTCTATTAAAAGCTGAATCCTAAATATAGCATTTCAGTCTGAAATTTCACAGTTAAAAAGTTTTTTTCCCAGAAAGTTAATGTAGTCTTTTTTTTTTTTTTTTTTTTTTTTTTTTTTTTTTTNATTAATGTAGTTTTTTTTTTTTTTTTTTTTTTTTTTGCATATTGGCTTGCACTGGATGAATTAAAACCAAAAATAATTAAAAGTTTTATTTCATTTTCTACAATCCATACTTATATACCTGAATCGCAGGCAGGTTACAAACCAGGGCAGCTAACAACTTACTTGGTCATCACTGCTGTATCTTAATGTATTCGAAATGAGGTCAATGAGCTCAATTTTGCTTCAAAAAGTGTGCACACAGCGTTTGATTACTTGGAGGTTGCAAATAGGCAAAGACAAGAGAAACTGGATGCTCCACTAGCACTTACAGGCAGAATAGTGCTACAAGATATGTAGACCACCTTTCTTGTTGGGCCACTGTGATGGCCCTAGAATAAAAGGGCCATATAAAGAAAATACATAGCAAGGTACGATAGAATATGTTTCTTAGCAGCTCTTAAGGACACAAAAACCCAAATTTTATAGGCATAGCTTATTGGGCTACTGAATGTTTTATAACAATACATTAAGACAAATATTTGAAATAAAAAATTAACAGAAGACAAAAAAAATTGGTATGTTTAAGCCACATTGTGGACAAGCATAAACGGCAACTACTTGTGCTGCAAAGCAACGAAAATTAAAGTAAGTACGTGTAAGTGGCACCTTGTAAGAATCTGCCTAATAAGCGTTACTGAAAGCATGATTGTATTAGTTGTGACTTAGCTCTAAACATAACTGGAATGGAATTCATATATATGGCTCTGTGAGTGACCCAAACTTGTACATGTCTGCCCACCATATACCATATAGACCTACATGTTTGGAATGTAGTTGAATTAAGGATTAGAAGTTGTTTGTATTTTGTTGGGTTTTTTTTTCACCTATTTTTTATTTCTTNATCTATTTCATTATTTTCTTTTTGTTATCTTATTATTAATATTTCATTAAAGTGGTTTAGCTCTCTCTAAACTCTTAAGTCTCTCTTTTCCTCTCGCTCTCTTGCCTCCCTTCGGGAGTGAAGCAAGAGAGAGAGAGAGCATCTGTCGTTCCACCGGATTGGGCCAATCTGGCCCAAACCACGACACTTAGTCATTAGTATCACAGGTGGATAAACACTGGGCTATTCACCGAATTTTGGTTCTGTTCAGAACCTAGCTTCAGCAGCCCGTAATTCTTCAGCAAAAAGAGCAAAGTGGCCTGTGTTGATGACCATCCTGTCTTCACCAAACTAAGGAAGGAACTGAGATCCAAGTTAGTCCATTTATAACTACCTCAAGTGTTACTTCATTATATTGCAGTGTCTTACTGTAGACAGACATGTAAGCAAGCGTGTTGCTGTCTGCATATGCCCATTAGTCTAAGTTTATTTTGTCTTATAAACACACAGGTATATCTATTTTTGTTTTATTTCTTTCTTTTTAATGAGTTGTCTAAATATATCTATTAAACATCTGTCTTTAAAAAAGATGCTGCTCTTTAAAGAATCTGTTACATTTTGCAGTATTGGGATCAGATGTTACAATATTAAGATGTACTATTATCAATTCTAGATACCAGTACCTACACTGACAAGGTGTAGCTAAATATGTGTACTCTACTTGTGTTTTCATAAAAGGGTTGCCTCCAAAGGCTTCTACATCATTCCAAAAAAACTTTGTTGCTAATGACATCTCTTACTACAACTGTTACTGAAGCATGTGAAAGTGCGTGACAGCACTTAGTTAAGAGAACAGATACATATATTATGTGTATAGTTTTAAATAATCTTGAAAACCTCTCTTACAAGTAAAATAGTGTACAAATCAGAGGTCAGAAATGGAAACAATAAACATAGTTTCCAGTTGCAAAGAGTGTCTGGGTCTTAATTTTCTCAGTAGATTATCAAAAAGCCCAAGAAACAAAGCAATTTAAATATGGATGATCAGAGAAAGTAAGACATCCATTTTAATTATTTGGAATTATATGGTGATACTGTGTTGTAAAGCCAACCTGAAAGCATCTCTTAAACAAGTGACACGATGACCATGTCTGTCCAGCTCTAACCCATTAAATGGTTCTGGTATCTGCCAGGAAAACAAAGCAAGCATAGATAATTGGGGTTACCAAAAAGTGCTTTAGGCATGTACAGGGAAGAAACAAAGAAGTACAGATGAACTCTTAGATGTTTTTCATACTTGCAACATATTTGAAATCCACAAGGTAACAGCAATACAATTAACTGCTTACTAACTTTAGAAGCTCAAAAAAAGAGGTCAAAAAGATCAGCCTGGAGTGATGTGACCAGTGAAGCCTTGAGTGGTTTATGATCACCATCTCAGCAAGCAATAGTGAATACAACAGCTCCTCGTGGGGAGTATCCTTGCAGAGAGGACAAAGGCTGTGCTGCAGGTGGAGCCCGCAGTAGAGCTGCTGCACATCAGGACTGAGAATCAGCTGGGACTTGGCACAGCAAGCAGTCAAAAGTCACTCTCCTTCCCTTGGGCCTGTGGTGCCCATCTGAACTACACTGAGGGGCTGGGACCTCAGACCAGGGCGGGGTGTGTGTGTGTGTGTATGTGCTTTGCAAGGAGTTTGTGGTAGAACAGAAACTTTAGAATAGAAATTGCTCTCCAGCCTCGGTATCCATCTTACTTTAAAAAAAAAAAAAAGATGTTATGTGGCAGTGGTGTGGTTCTGTCCTTGCAGCTGCATCACCCTAAATTTGTCCCTGATGAGTGAGATAAGATTGGGAATATTATGGAATCATGGAATCATGGAATCATGGAATTTTCAGAGTTGGAAGGGACCTCTAAAGATCACCTAGTCCAACTCCCCCGCTGACGCAGGAATGCCTAGAGCACATTACTCAGGACTGCGTCCAGGTGGGTCTTGAAAAACTCCAAAGAAGGGGACTTCACAACCTCCCTGGGCAGCCTGGTCCAGTGCTCTGTCACCCTCACCGTAAAGAAGTTTTTCCTTATGTTTGAAGGGAACTTCCTATGTTCCAACCAGCGCCTGTTGCCCCTCGTCCTTTCACTGGGAACCACTGGAAAGAGTCTGCCTCCATCCTCCTCCAACCCACCCTTTAGATACCTCTAAGCAAGAATAAGGTCTCCCCTCAGCCTTCTCTTCTCCAGGCTAAAGAGTCCCAGCTCTCTCAGCCTTTCCTCATAAGGGAGGTGCTCCAGTCCCCCAGTCATCTTTGTTGCCCTATGCTGGACTTTCTCCAGAAGTTCCCTGTCCCGCTTGAGCTGGGGAGCCCAGAACTGGACACAATACTCCAGTTGTGGCCTCACCAGTGCNTCTCCAGAAGTTCCCTGTCCCGCTTGAGCTGGGGAGCCCAGAACTGGACACAATACTCCAGTTGTGGCCTCACCAGTGCCGAGTAGAGGGGGAGAGTGACCTCTGTCAGCCTACTGGCCACGCTCTTC
>VYXH01009164.1:55511-76688 GCA_013397275.1 Burhinus bistriatus | reverse complement strand
GTGTGTGTGTGTGTGTTGGTGTGAAATGAAACATTTTTCAACTTCTTGATCTGAGGTTGGGGGTGCAGGAATGTGTTTTCGCTCAATTGAAAACAACGGCCTCAAAATGCTGGAGCCTCCAAAACAACTCAGTACTTGCAGGATAGTGCTCTGCAGTTTTTAATTGTTACAATTAAGCAGGATCCTCAAGAACAATAAAAAATCAGAAAGCCTTTAAAGGATTTAAATCCATCTGTTGGAGGGCAAAAGGTTACGCTGTATTTCTCTCCTGGAACATCATTGCTCCTTTTTCTACCTTTTTGAAATAGCCCAAGTTATAACCATGTTACTGGACAACAGGTGTTTAACCTGCAAACCCTTTCTTTTACCCAGGCAGATATTCATAGTGCATCTCAGCTCCAAGACAGGAAAAAGCCTAATTCTTAATGGATTGCCTCAAGAAGGCTGTAATGCACAAAAGAGGCACACCCATGGTAATCCAAGTGCGGCACATGGTGCTCTGTCTTTTATATTCTGTTCTCAGACTGAGTATTCTCTCTCTTGGGCAAATGAAGACTCTAGCTCTTTTCTATAAAGGGAATCACTGCTCACCTGCAAAAATCCTGCAATCCCAGAAAAACAAGAGGAGAGGAAATTTTTTTTTTTAAAAAAATCAAGCTTTCCCCTAAGTCTTGCTTTTCCCCCACCACTGCAAGGTTAACCTTGCAGATTGATGCAGTTGAGAAACAACCTGGTATGCCAGAAGAGGATTAGAGGGCTTGCTCTATCAAGTTCTCCCNCATCAGCTTACTTAACCTCTCAGAACAGGAAAGATGTTAGAAAGTTTTGAAAACTGATCAGGTGACTGTACAAAGCATTTTATGCGTGACATATAATTAATCAAGGGNGAGGGCTTGCTCTATCAAGTTCTCCCCTGTGGAAGTGGTAGTTAGAGTTAAGCCACTGAACAACAGTGACCACATATATCTAATTAACTTCAGTATCCTCAAAGTAAGAATCACATCGAAAACTGTGAAACCAAACCCTAAGGCAGGGAACATTTAAAGAAAGAAACTGATTTTAAACCCCCTCAGCTCAGATGCAAAGAAATTAGAAGTGCTGGACTGAGCATAGAGTCACAGGGTGACACACACAATGAGGGAAACCAGAAAACAAGGAAAAAATCAAACCAGGATCATTTAAGTAAGAATTTTTGAAATGTTACTGTACCTAAAAACGCATTTTTTTCCTGGGAATCTCACTCAACTGACATCGGTCAAAAGATTATGAATCACAGCAGGTAAGAAGCAAGACAGAAGCTAGGTGAAGAGCAGATAACTAAAAACGCGTGCAAACAACAGAAATGTGTTTTGTTGCATCAGAAGACACACATCTGTGGGAGAACTGGCAGGTCTGCTGGGCTACCATGGAGTAAAGGGAGGACAATCTTTAAGGAAAGCCAAGTGATTTCTGTCCATCAGCTTACTTAACCTCTCAGAACAGGAAAGATGTTAGAAAGTTTTGAAAACTGATCAGGTGACTGTACAAAGCATTTTATGCGTGACATATAATTAATCAAGGGAATTCTCTGTCACAAATATCACTGTATCCAAAAGCCAATAACAATAATAAAAAAATGTGCTTTCTGTACGTATAAGAAGATGTAGAGTCACGTAAGAAACAGAAGATAAACCACATGCCTCTGGCCCTAAGTCACCCTTCAAATGATGCCATTGCAAATATATCTCACTTTAGAAAGTTAATTTCCCAATACACAATATTTTGGGCTTTCTTTACAACACCAGGGAGAGAATAAGAGAATGAATAGTTCCTTGGGTTTCATCCCAGTACGTCACTTTCTATGTTGTACTCTGTACACTAGCATATATAGCAGCAGCAGGTATCCACATCTGCAAACAATTGCTCATATGAAGAAGCCCAGCTTTTAATATCAAGGAGATTCGAGTTGATGCGAAATCCGCAGCACATCCATATGGAGCAACCCAGGGCTTAAAAATGAAGATAGGAAAATTTACAATAGGCACTGGGACCAAAGGAGGAAGTGGGCAGGTTTTTTGTAAAAAAAGAAATAATTGGACAATTATAGCCAGAAGGTAAATTTATAGCATTCTCTCAGCTGCAAAGGAAACTTAATATAGGAAGGATGCACTTATGGAAATACATGTGATCTAGCACATTGAGTCACAGGGTTAAACAAGGCTAGGTTGCCAAGAGAGATCCTCAAATGCACAATCAATATGAATTCAGCACACTACCCAATGTGCTGCATAAACTGGTGGATAGACCATCAGTGCACACCCTTAAACCCCACTTCCACAACCTGAAAATAAAAATGGGAAAAGGTAGAAAAATTGTGTAAACTTACCAAATCAGTCACAAAAACACAAGATTTTAAACTGTGGGCTTGAGTTATTTTATAATCTTCTAGAAGAACAGTACAGAACCCCACTTTCTGTTCTGCTCTTTTTCTCCTGGTTCGTCCTTTTGGTTCATTACTCACATAGAAATTTTCTCCAGTCATGTGACCGGGACTATTCCCCTCCATATATACACCTTATGCACACATCTAAGAGGTAAAGCTTGAGTCTCTGCAGGTCAGTCTCCTTACTGCCCAAGAACTGTTAGCCCTGGACATTAAAGATTTCGATAAAAGAAACCAAGTATACGCAACCACTAGGAAAGTGCTCATTTTCTTACACAAAAGCCACGACACTTATTATTTCCAGGTACATTCTCCAGGGTGGATCGACAGGCTCTCCAGTGAGACATCAGTTGATGTCAGTAAGAGCTACTTCTTAGTATTTGCAAAATGTTTCCCCACAAAAGCAGCTCTGGGAAAAACTCAGAACACCGAAATTTTTCTGGGAAAGGTGATATAGGCACAGTGCTACTAAAGGACCATTGTCAGCTTTTGCTGCTGGTGAGAACCAGTCATCAAAAGACGTATTTCACAACCAGGCAGTAAATCTGTATTATCCTCCCAAAGACAGGTCCTGTGCTTGCTACCAGTCTTCAGTTAGTCTCCATTGCATAGAGCTCGGAGGTTAGCTGAGTGATTTTTCTGCTGTATTTGAGATATCTGGGATACTAGAGAGGGAGACACAGCCAGCCAGCCAGAATGTACTACCTTATCACTATAGGTTAGAGCAATTTAAGTGGCTTCCTGGAAACCATTTTTGACTTCTCAGAAACTTTAAATACCTCCCTATAAGGAGTTTAAAAAAAAAAAAAAAAAAAAAGTGAGTGAGTGAAGCTACCCACAGGACATCCTCGAGACACGATCCAAGCAAGTATTTGCATCATCACATTCGTCATACCACGAAGGCCTAAAACAGCAAGCTGGAATTAACATGAGAAGAGACTGGTATGAAGCTGTAGGTTCTAGTACAGGGCATGAGGGAAATGAAAACCATTCTGGTCAGGGAGTAACAGGAGGGACAAATCAGGAGTAACAGAAGTAACATAGTAACATCCACACAATATAAAGGACATGGCTATTTTCCAGTGGCTGTGAAATCCATGTTTAGCACTTAAATCAATGGCCTTGTTTCCAAGAGTAACTTGCAGCAGTTCCTAAAAATCTCCTCAACATTGAATGGCGTACAATTTAGCATCAAAAAAAGCAGGCACTTATTTTACTGCCTTATTTTAGGTATCCAATTTCTAAATCTTCTCATACCTATTTCAGGACCCAGAAGAAACCTGAAACTTGGAACTATGTCTTCCCAGACCTGTATGCTACTGCTTATGCCACAGAGGAAATACACATTTCTTCCTGGGATATTTTTTTCCTTTCCTCCATCAACAGTAATTCACAATATAAAATAAGAAACTCGGAGATAAATGCCAGCTTCTCAGCTGTGACAAATTCAGACAATACTCCAAATATAAATGTCCTAGGTTTTATTTAAAAAAAACCCCTAACTAAAATTGAAATCTGGATCAGCGCTTCCCTGGAGTTCAGACAGTGTACAAATGCAGGGGTGTGGCGCATCTCTGAAATTAGCATGTGAAAAGCTATTTTTATAAGCATACCAGCAGCCTAGATAACACAGCTAACAACTCACTCAGTTATTAGCTCTGTTTAAAAACAGATGGATGATTACTAATTATGCACAATCAAAACACATATGGCACCCTGAAATGTTAATATCCAGAGTGTATGTCCTTCCCAGCTTAAAGAATACTTGATGAAATGTTTCTGGACTGAACAAATTTTTTTTCCTGTACAACTTTTCGTTTGTCATATAAATGCATAACACAAAGGAACTCTGTTGACAAAATTCCTCTGTTTATTGACAAAATTAACAGCTAAAAGAAAAGAACCCCCTCAGTCTGCTCTGCCAAGCTCTAGCAGTCCTGATCCGCAGGCAAGTTTATTTTGCATGCCTATTCACCCCCCGACTCTACAAACATTGTGAAATTAGCTTTTGAAATATACCTAATGCAGCAAAGGAAATCCCCGAAAGCTCAGCCAAATTTCTGACAACAGTAGGCCGTTAAGCAAAGGGTGCCAAGCTCTCATCAGGGAGTAGACTCCTTACCTTGGGTAAGCATTTCCAAAAAACTGTCTTAAGAGCTGAACTCGTGCCAGGTAGCCCAACAGTGGGTATACAGTCATCATCTGGAACAGCAGGAATATTCTTGCAACAAATGACATGATGTCATCGCTGGGAAAATTATCTAGAAAATTCTAAACATAGGAATAATGTTACACTTATCTATGGCGGCTTGATTACATGTATCTGCTGATTTTCAATAGCTGTGTGCAAGAAAGAAAGGGATAAAAGCCAAAAAACTACAATTGCTAAATGAACTCCATAACATCAAATACCCTCTCCCTCTTTTACAATTGCCTTGCCACCAAATACCAACTGATTTTTAAATATTACAGGGCTGATGTATGTTAGCATTAAACATGGAATTATTTTATAACTCTCTGAACCTCCTCAAATAATCAAGGCTGTGGAAGTGACACCTGATCTTTTAGGCAGATGGATTCATATGCTCCTATTACCTGTCATATCATATCTAGATATTAAAAACAGTTATTTAATCGGTAAAAACTGCATCATATACAAATGAGGAAGGGATCATATACTACAAGTGGGAACATCTGAAAAAGCAGTATAAGACTTAAGTATCATGGAAATATACAAATGGCTTCTTAAGTACTTAGGACAACTACAGAAAACAAATAGGAAGAAAATCAATTGCCATCCATTATTTATTTAACTGTAGATTTCTCACCGTGACGTTATTTCAAATGGTTCAAAAAATCATTTAATGGTTAAACAGTGGTACCAGTTCTAACTAATCTACAGTCAGAAGAAGCCTTTAAATGCTGCTTTAGTGCTAAATATTATGCAAGAGACATGGAACAGCTGGCATAAAATGGATCACCAATTGATAACTCCTATCTTTGAAGTAATTTAGGGTGTGGGAGTCAGCCTTGCCTATAAGCAGATAAGAGTTTAATAGCCTTCACAGTGTTTCATGCAGTGCTATTGCCTGAAGAACTCTTCTGGCAAGGCTCACCATAGTGTTAGACTCCAAACCTACTCATAGCAAGGACTCCTCTCTATATCAGCTTGCATTTGCATTATAGTTCTTTTTCTGGAGTACCTGAAATCAGTCCCAATGAGTGGGATTGGTCACTGTACACACAACTAAACATAAAATTTTCAGGATTAAAGAAACTAAAGAAATTAAAGCCTCAACTGTTCCCTTGATCGTTTTGGTCCCTTCTTCATCACTTTCACAGAGTAGTTATCAAATGTCTGTTTTTTATAGAACTACTGACAACTAGACATGACTATAAATGAGATAATATAAGCATTACTCATCTGCTTGTGGTAGTGCCCATGAAGCGTTAGCCAACTGACCAGAGAGTCAAGGACAGATGCATCTGCCAGGGTGAGTCATGAAGCAAGAAGCAGCAGCAGTTCTTTTTTTAATACATATTTATTAAAAGATCAGGGACAAATATATACTGCTGTAAAATATCTCACCTGTTCAATACATTCTTTGGATAGTGGTGGAGAAGGAAAAGATGCAAAAATTATCACTCCAACATACAGATATGTTAATCCCACCAGGAAGTATGCAATAGAGAGGTCTCTCACCTGAGGAAAAACAAAACCTTATTTTGGCCAGCACAGACACATCACAACAGGCAAAATAAAAACTGCATGAGAAGATTTCTATTGCATTTATTACTGTTACTTTTATATTTATTACTATTACTTTTACATTTTTACTTTTACTTTCTATTACTTGAATAGGGACTTCAAATCTGGTCCTGGATCCGATCAGAAAGCTGCAAGAAGATACCCCAAAGTGGAATGTGTAACTATCTACATCCAGAAAAGGCATAAAGAAACAGATATGCCAATAGATGTAGCATGTTATTGCTGGACGCAGAAACACACACTAGTTATTAAAACAAACCAACCAGAAATCCTGTCTACTTTGTTACATTCACCTATTCCTACTAAGAGCCTTGAGACACAGAGACAGCTGTCGAAGACAGAAAGCCCAGCAATGTCATGTGTTAAATTTCTTGTCAGGACTAAAATCTTGCAATTGAAGACATCAGCCTACTCAACTGCAGATGTAATGTAAAGGACTTCTTTTAAGAAGCTGCTTTGAAACCTAAGAGGATGACACACACACACTGGCCCCAAACCAGAAACTAACACGTCAGGCTTCTGTATGAATGGCATGATAATGCAAGACATAGCTAATACACTATTAAATAAAAAATACAAACAAAACAGAAAGGCATAGGTAGGCACAGAGGTATACATGACCTTTAGCTTTAGTATTATATTTTATAATGACTCTTTCATTTAAAATTGCCTATCCACTTTATTACTGAATTTCTATAAACACCCCAGGTAAATGCACTAAACAAGTCAGAGATTTTTAGGAAAGAGTGCGGAAACTAGGGTCATAAATCCATATTTAACTATATTACATATACCTAAATATGGATTTAAAGCTTAACTTCAATATTCACTTCGAAAATGTTGACTGTATTTACAAAGTATCTAACATACAGATTGCCAACTACACACAAATAATTAAAAGTTTTTAGCAACATTTAGTATGGAAAATAAGCAGCAAATCTACACAAGTACTTTATGAAACTGCAGAATCCACATGTACATCCAAGTGATCTCATAGTAATGTACTCAGTGGGTTATTCTACATAAATTCTTTTTTTAAAAAAAAATTAAAGTGGGAGACCATTTGTTTCTAGTTATTAACTAACTATATTTTGTATAAGCTTATGCTACACTACAAAACACTCATTACCTTATAGCAAACCATTTGTTCAGCTGCTAATAACACTCAGCTTCTTAAAGGATTACTAGTAACTCTTCAACACATGACCCTATTTTCCTATGACTGAGCAACAAGTCTTATTAGCTCAGGCACAGCACCAAATTATTAGGACTACATGGCTTCCACACCAGGATCATCATCACGGCCTCCAGCCAGCTCACCAAGTGTGGACAAAGCTTGCTCACATCTATGCACGGAAATGTTTCCCTAAGTGTTTCTTCACACTATCTCCTTGACAAAAGAAGCATATCCTACACCTTTCTGGGGTCTTCTGAGGGCAAGGCAGTCCCTGAGGGAAGTATAAAATGCTAGATTATGAGTTTCAAGAAAAGTTTAGAAGGAAGCCACTTTTTAGTGAGGGAACGGGAATTTCCTGCTCATTTTGCCAGTGCTTTTGGGATAGAAGATTGATGCCTTTTTCCCATCAGCCTGCAAGAAGCCAATCATATTTCTCATCAGACAACAATGTGCTGTTAACGTGTACCCCAGGGTGGCCCTTATGCCCTGGGCAGCTGCACACTTCCAGCTGCAACCTCTTCCTCCTACTGACCAGTTACATGCAGCTGGGAGATGCTTCTCTTGTCTTCGCTCTCCTCGCACTGGTCACCGAGTAAGGACTATCAACCTCCACCAGAGGTTGAACAATAGCATTTTCTTTAAATTATTCCCAGAATTTCTCCTCAGTGACATGAGAAGCTGCACAGGTGTTCATATAATACCTACATCTTCAAAAGCACCAGTGCCCATCTTAAAAATTGATTTTAGGAATACTAAATCTGAGCATCCAGATTTCTTATAGGTATTTATGAGTAACTTCCATTAACTGCAGGAGCCAGAGACTAATCAGGATAAGATGGTTTTGCAGAGACACATGACTCTCAAATCTTGAACACAGGACTTGGGACAATTTTTCAAAACGCACCCAAGACCTTCCTAAGGCACATCATCTGACAAAACCTTTTTTGACTTGCTTTAAATTTGCTATTTTAGATGTATTCCTCATGCATAAAGACAGCATAGTAACTTGCAGTTGTTATTTGTACTCAGCCTACATGTAAGCTCTAGAACCAACCGTAAAATTATTTTTGCTGTGAGAAGTACTTGCAGTTGTGACAGCAAGCAACCTGAAACAAAATTCTTACTGCTTCCTTTGGACTACACTTGATTAAGGGTAGATAGCTGGTATGCTGTTACCTCTGATTACATTAACCAGTTCATGTTCCTACAGTTCTTAAGGGTGTATGCTTTAATCTATCCTGAAACTAAGTGCTAAGATAATTTCGATGACGTATTTTTATAGCAAGACCCTTTTCTTCAGATACTGTCACCATACAAAGAATACCCAGATTTTGCTTTCCATAAGCAACAAGAAAATAAATAAAGACAACTCAAAAACATGAATTTATTTTTTCCTCAAACCTCTGTCAGGTCCCTTGGAAACATCTGCTTCTGCATATAAGGAAGTTACCTTCGTACAAGACTGTGTGTTTGTGTATATAACAGTAACATCTTTTGATTAATGTTCATTATTCTTCGGGAGACCTGGGTTCACACCCTAAAGACCTTGACCATAAATACTGTTTAGACAGCATAATTCCAGATAAAACCAAAGGACTCATGAGAGATATAAGAGGATTAATTTTAAGTAACAGAGCAATAATCGCATTTGTCTATTTTAAACTTTATATTAAGACGTTCCTGTTCAGAATGGGTATCGCTGTGGTGAAAGCTGCCTAAGCATAAAGGATATGGCAGTTTATAATCTAAGAATCAAATGTAGAAAAAAATGGTTGCAAGAAAGAAGTATTTGGGGGATGAGTGTGGAAGGGAAGTACCAAAGATAACATGCAGGTCACAGTCCACGAGGATCACAGCTTGCCACCTGCCAAGTCCTTGTCAAGTAAACCTGAAATAACAGGCAGATTTTGAGGTGGAACTTGGAGAACATGTTAGCTGTTGTTAATGCTGACCAGGAGCTTTTCTGGTCAGATGCACAGAGCAAAGTGTTAAATGTGCCTCTGGAAGAACAGAAAATTGGGTGATTGAGGCTGGCACCAGCAGCAGAACGAAGGCAGAAATCAGCCTCCTAACAAAAGGATGAGTCTGATAAATCGAGTGGAGTTAATGAAGAAAACTCTGAAAGTACAAGACATTGTATCACACTCATAGACTAGTACCCAGGTGCAGGCAGGACCTGTGGCACAGGACTGGACGCAGCACAGTGAAGGCTCTTTGGCTCTACAGGTATTTCCTGTGTGATGCTGAAAAGAACAGGCAACTTTCAGGCCTTGTTTTCCCTGTTGCATGCCATGGGGAAAGTAGTTGATTTTTTTCCTTAGAACCACAGTGAAGCTAGTTTGTAGAGTCGCTTCTTGCATGGAGAAGCCTGTATCAGTGCTTACTAATTATTATCACACTAGAAGAAGTACCTTTTGATCACCTCTGATCCACATCATAAAAACAGACTGCAGCTGTTCAAGCATCAAGGGCAAGTGATAACATTTAACAGGGTGACAAAAAAGTACTTCACCAAGATGCATCATGCTGTGCATAATTTTGGCTGGAAAGAGAAACCAAATGGTAGGGCAGCATCAATGGAAGCTCACTCTGTTTATGGGGAATAAACACTATTTCAATATTGTGGAAAATAAGAACCATCCACAGTTCCACGCCTTCTGCAGTTAACACCTGGACAAAAAACATCTCCCCACTCCCAGCCTTTACCTCAGGTGGGTCCACAACCAATTGTTAGGAGACAGCACTAGTGTATTCATGACTGTAGATCATACTCTGGGCTTGTGCAGAATCCGTACAGTTGTTCAGGGAACCAGATCACAGATGTGAATCAGAATAAAACCCCAAACAAAAAACCCAACTAATTGACTTTTTGTGGCTAGGTTAGTTTTCTACGCAATCAGTTTCCATACCAGTGCAGCGCACAAAAACTTACACTGATAAATGCAAGGGGACAGCAGTGGCAGATGGAAACAGGGAGCTCAACTTTGAACTGCAGACAAAGAAGTCTGCTCACAGGACTTCTCCGGGCTGTGCTGCTAACATTTGGCTTACCCCAGTGCACTGCTCTTCTCACACCCACACCACTGTACTGGAATAGCAGCCAGAGGAATCCTCCCTCCATGTGTGTTTTAGCTTTGGGCAGTGATACACGCCTGTGACCAGAATGGAAGCTGGTATTGTTTTGGATTTCTGAGTCCATAAAAGGAATGTTATTGTTTCTCTTACTTTTTTCCACCCCCTCAAAGAGTTGTTCTTATGACCAATAGTTTCAGCAAGTTTTGTTCAAAACTAAAACAGTACTTTTCCAGCTTGCCAAGTTCTGTTCCTTTTCACAGAACTCTGATGGAAGTGACACGTTAACAGGTCAATCCATAAAACAGTGGAGTCTCCATTCGATTCCCCTTGTATCAGTATTGAGATACTGATATAAGAGAGCATCTTGTTGACGTAAATACATAGGAAAAAATACCCTCAACGGGTATGACAGGTTGAGACCCCTATACATATGTAAACTTCCCACTTAGTCCAGCAGCTTAGTGAAATAATCACAAAACAGTTAGCTCTTCAAGAGCATCAGTGCTTGATTAACATTTCCAAAGCACTTTGAGACCTAGGTGAAAGGCCCCTGTACAGCTACAGACAGGGAAGGAAATCTCTAGCCAAATAAAACTCCTAGAAGAACTATGCACAGATTTGGTTTCCCATTACAAACCTTTCCTGTCACACTTAAAGGTGCTCTTTCCGTGCAATTTGAACACTCTTTGGAATGCGAGAGTTTTGTCAAGGGCTTGGGATCCATGCTAGGGCCGACTTGGAAATTCAACCTAAGCTCCAAGGAAGGCATTCAGAAAAGCTGATTCAAATGCACACAGCAGTTTCTTCCTCCTTAACACAGGAAAAGCAAGCTGGAGAAGATTCCAGGTGCTGCTCTTTGCAGCTGATTGCTTGCTCCGATGTCAACTGAGGGGGAAAATCCACAGGAAAAGTCTTGAAGGTGGCATGGAGGCATTAGGCCTCCTCTGCATACAGAGCTGATTGCTGGAGTGACCATGCCCTTAGAATTTGAAAGCCACAGCTAAAAAAAGAGAAATCTTGCTCTTTCCACATCTGAAGATTTTCTTAAGAAAACTGACAGGAAACTTACTTAGTTTTCTTTCTCCAGAGCTCCGCTAACTCCCTCTTTAATTGTTAAACTATTTTCAGAGATTCCCATAAACCCCAAGATGCTTTCCTGGAGGATAATTCATGACTCCTTTGCAGAAGTGGTCACTTGCAAGCTGGTCTTGGTTCACACAGACAAAAAAGTATCCATGCAGATTACTAAAACAAAAGGTCATCTCACTGCATTGGCACATAATCTGCACTTTACCTTTGAATAATCAAATCAGGTATCTTTTATCTGATGTGTTGTGTAGGCAAATGGCTGTAGGCGGCCCTGCTTGAGCAGGGAGGCTGGACAAGATGACAGACATGCAGAGGTCCCTGCCAACCTCAATCATTCTGAGATTCTGTGATTCTGTACCAGTTTTTCATATAGCTAAAATTTAAAAATCTTTGTATGTTATTGTAGTTACCTTTACAGCTAAGATTTTAATGAAGCTGGACAGGAATCCTGGAAAGTAGGGAGACAAAATTAAATAATCAAAATAATTACAGTAAAAATTTATCCTAGGACTCTAACTCTGTATCATGTTTACTCCATTTTGTATTTTATAATGGGAAGATATTAAGAAAGAATGCAGTTCCATCTGGATGAGCAGTATGTAACTTTTTCAAGGGCAAAGGACTGGTCTGAAGGCTACATATCACAGAGGTTCCCAATCCAAGCTTCAACTTCGAGGATTTCCTAAATAGGGTCAGGTTTCTCTATGAACCTTGACTTGGATCGTGACACAAAACTACGGAAGCAACTCTGAGAAAAGGCATTATCTAGACCCCAACACTTTTGTTCAGGACTCTGCTAAAATCAGTCCTGTGCCCAACATTCTCCAGCATTTTTCGTTCCAAAATTGGTCAGTTTTTCTAGCGTCTTAGAACATTGTCAAGCCTTCTGCCTGTTGTGTGTAATTTGGCCATTTAATACCAGCCTGACAGCAAATGAGTCTGGGACGTTCCTCAAGGCTCATTTGAATAAATTTGTAATGCATCTGTTACTTTTTTGTAGCCAGTGAAAAGTATGTATAACTGGTTTCTTATCAGATCGCAAGAGCAAGTTACGTTTTCTGTAGCTATTATAGTCCCTGGATTGATTTCAAGAGAAGCAGACAGGAAAAAATTAGTGTCGCCTGGCAATCTAGATACAAATCAGCAGAGTATTGTGACATTACTTACATTGTTTTCTTGATTCCTGTTATTTTGAAGAAGTGTGATGACACAATTGTGGATGAAGAAGGCAAGCGTAAGAACCCCTGTGAGCTGAGGGAACAGAATTCTAAACTCTAAGGGAGGAAAAAAAGTGTTATTAACTTATTTCTTTGAAACAAACAATGCCAAAACGCAGAGGACATACAGTGCTGTAGAGTCTGCTGGCAGAAACATTAACCTTCACGTTGGAATGGGACAATCTATCTTACCTTTTACCATAGCCAATGAAGATATTTAATCAGGAAGTACAAAATGCATGAAGACAGTGGTTACTGTATAACAAACCCTCCATCAAAGTTTCTTGAGAGACCTCAACCATCAAAGATTATTAAGTTAATCTAGGATTTACACATACAAGCTTTTCTGCTTCTCAACAGTTTAAGTGGAAAGCATTTTTGAGGCACGAATTGATTCCAGTGAGGCTGTACATCTATTGGTCCCTGAATAGGGAGATGGGGGGTAGGAATCATTTGCTCTGTGAACATCTTTTGTTATTAAGAAGTCACTTACGCTACCAGAGGAAAAACGACATCTGTAGATGTTTAAGAGGTTCTGCTTACAAACCAGGGCATAAAGAAGGGCAGAGCAACTTCTTGTCTTATCATACAACTTACAGCACCTGTGAAAAATTTATTTTTTTTTGTCTCCATGGGAATAGCATTGCCCTGCTTCTTTTAACACTTGAAGGACAATGTTCATGAGACTGTGTTTCTGGAAGTGCTGCAACTAGTCTAGGAATTCACTAATGTCATTAAAGCACCATCTTTGTTGGATACACGTACTGTTTAGAGTGTTAACAGCAATTGGAGATCCCTGAGCTAGCTCACCTTCTGGAAAGCATCCAGAAATATGGCAAAACACCGCTCAGAGGCTCATGAACCCTTACAGATCAAACCACAGAGAGTTCCATGCAAACATATTTAAACAAGATTTCTCTAAAGTGCTATGAAGTCAGCAAGGTAAACATACCCCAGGCAACTAATGAAGGGCTCATCCAGGTTGACAGAACATGCCTTCCCTAGGGCTGGATTCACTGTATCTTCAATATCTAACTAGTGTGATGCGCTACTGATAGAATTGAGAGTGCAAGCGATGTTTGGGCTTGTTTTCCATCCACTACTTCAATCTCAATAATAAAAAACAAAATGACAGATTCAGAATCTCTTTCAGCACTGCATTTTGCCCATCACTACAACAACGAGTTAGTAACTGGATTTGTACGCATTAGCTACATGCTTGCCTACCTCCTAGCAGTACTAGTTGCATTACCAAAATAATCAAACTACTGGGTGCTCCACTTCTTAGTGACCCGCAGCACACATATCATGCTATAACTGATTTCAGACTAGGACTGCTTAACAGAACTCAGACTTGAAATTCAACATGCTTAAAACCTGATTTCTTAGACTTAGGCTGGTTTCCAGTTTACATGGGTTTGTTAGTGAACCATATTTTTGGGTAAATTTTCTCTTGCACTCTCATTAAGAGTCTATAGATATGATGCCATGTGAGCACTTGAACACTGCTTGCTTGAGGCAGTTCCGGTTAAAACCATGTTTCCATGCTGGCAATGGAGCAAGACCAAACATTGTTGTCTATCTACTGTCTGAGCAGCACAGACTCAAGTATCATTTCTACTTACAGATACCATTAAGAATAATGCCATACAAAATAAATTAGGTCATTAACACAGCTGTGCTTTGAAATCCAAATTTTTAAACCAGAGACAAAAGCAGTTTGTTAATCCAAAAATTCTGCCTAAAAGTAAATGCAGTGATGGAGGAAAATAGATAGCATAGATAGCACTGTTTCAGAACTACCTACATCTATCTAAGTTTGTACTTATGCTGCAGTAGTCAGGAGGATTCTTAGGGAATTACAGCGATAATCCAGTTAATCCTCAAAGCATCTGCTTGGTCTTGCACACAGTCATACTCAGCAAAAATTCACTGGCTTTGAAGACTCAGCAGGAAAGGACAATAATTTTTTTTTCTTGGTCACATGACCAAGCTGAAGAAACTGTTTTACACAGCCTTTCACTCATTTCTTGGCATTCAGGTCCTGAAATACAGTTCTGAATGCATGGATGAGATGAGGAAGGAATGACCTTCAGCAGTTAGGGAAAAATGAGCAGAGTTGATGATAGCTAGGGGCTGGGGGGGCGGAGAAGGGGAATACTGGCTTTTGAGCAGACCTCTTTGCCAAGCACACATAGAATACACTAGCTAAGCTGCTTATTCCGCTTGTTACTGTGCAAGATCAATTTCAGTTCAACTAGAGAGCTGAATCAATCCAAAGGGAGCGGCAGAAGATGACAAAGACTAAGTAGCTACAAGACCATTGCAATTATGATGTGAACACACTTTTATCAGTTGAATTGCGTATCAGTAACTTTACTAAACTAACTACTATCTGTAGCTTACTCACTGAGTTGTTACTCTTGTTGCCACAGTGAGTTACCATGATTCCACAAATTAGATCAGATTCTATTAGAAACATGGAACAACTCTGGTGTTTCTTTTTTTTTGATCTCTCTCTTGCTACAATAATTCAAAACCCATCCCAATCTTTTAAGTTATTCTTGTTTTCCTCTCCAAGTCTACATTACTGGACCTAACAATAGTCTGCAACCCATCTGTAAAACTGTTGGTACAGTACTTATTGTGACTGGGAAACTAAAAATGCCCAAACCCACAAAAGAAACCCTAAGAAGGTACATATCTCTGAATTTTGCCTTAAGTAAATAAGTAACTATTAAAGAAGGACAAAATACTCTTGTTTCTAAGAACAGAAGGAGTGATACAATTCAACAGTACAGGACAGCTCCTTGGAGCTAACCAGTCATACCATTCTGCCTGTTGTAAAAGGTAGTGAAAAAACAGCTAAGACCGAAGCCCAGATCTCTCATTTCAGGTCTCCTAAAACACGAAACTGATCTCTTTAGACTATATGTTCATGCAATGCCACTGTTTATGACTGTAACAGCTCATGCAGTAATTTGTAACAGTAATTTAGAAAGAACAAACAGTCACCAAAACACCATTCAAGAAAACAAAAGAAACATACTGGAGAACTAATGGGTGTTTAAAAGAGAAGAGCTAAGACTATGGACTAAAACCTGAGATAGATCGGCAAGTACAGGAAAATCGTACTAATAAATTATGGTGAATGAGCTATTTAAGCAAGACAGCGTATGGAGAACTTACAGCACCTTTACCAGTCAGTCTGTCTACAGTTTGTCATTTTTAACTGTTGCTGAAATAGGCATGATCTGAAAATGGTGCAGCTAGAAATTATTATAATACAGGCGAAACAGGACTATGGCAAACTCCCTGTCGCACGATATATGTTGGAGATAACTCCGATGGACAGTCCTCCTCCAGTGTTGATACCATCTCCTAATTAAGAAAAATCACTGTGAAAGAGATTCCTTGTCACTTTTTCACAAGGGATCCTTCCTGAGCCTCTACATGCAACATCAGACAGCATTTCCTCACTTTATGTCACAGAGGTGTTAAAAGGTGAATGAGAAAGTCATCCATGAACTGCTTTAAAAAAATCTTAAACCCATCATATATGTGCTTCATTACTGCATTTTAACTACCTTACCTGGCACAAAAAAATCATTCTCTGTAAACCAGTTGTATTCTAAGTGGATTCCCAGATGAGCAGCCTTTACAGTAACCAGAAAAACTAAGTAGACAACAGAAACCGTACCTGGAAAAGATAAAAGCCATGAGGCAGTAGAAAGTGTTTGTGCTGTGTTTTATTCTTGCTCCATCCAACTAGTTTCCAGTAGCTCAAACACTTAGGGTTGGTACATATTCTTAGAAATACAGGCTAGGTCTAAATTTTATTTTTCTTTATTTCTTTTATAGGTCAGAGAGAAAGAATAACGCACTTGCACCCAATGCAAGCTTTCAGCATGTTGAATGTTCTCCAGATGCTGCACTAGTGACAGTGGAAGAAGTACCCTCTAATCCCTGGTGCTGGGCAGGCAGGGAGGCTTCTGGGCAGTAACAGATCAGTTCCAGCTTCAGCTGTCAGGATTTTAATCTAACCTGAGAAAAAGTCAGCCGCACTACTGCAGCTCTTACAACGTCCATTCAGTCATTGACTTTTTGAACCAAAATGGCCCCATGAGATACGAATGTTTAGTGCAACTGTGAACTTTACACCAGGAGCTAGAAGCAGATAACGACATTTGATTGCTACTGATTTAAACCTTGTCTTGATCATAACCTTGGATAACCTTCATCATAACACTGGATTTGCATTTCATCTCATTGCTTCAGAGGCATCCAGCAATACTTCGCACAGCTAGAGAACTACAGAGAAAATCACAGATAGGTATAAATGCTTTGCTGTGTCTGCATGTGGGATGGAGAGCGTATGATCTTGGCTCCTGCCATTTGAAAGAGACAGGGGCAGAAGAGTAGCTACCAAAAAATTGAAGGAAACTGCAACAGTAATTAAGGCTACTGCAACGCAACCTCCTGGCCGATAATACTGCTAGTCACCAGAGAACAGGCTGTAAGTAAGTAAAGACAAAGAAACAGCATTTTTACAGTTTAGAATACAGCGTCAGATAAGACATAATTTCATTCTAGCAATATCTTCAAGGTTAAAAAATGAACTGAAGAAATTATCATTTGATTACACAGAGAATAGTCAAGGAATTAGAAAGATAAAAGGTTCTGTACTTGAGGATCAGCTTAACAGCTAAAATATTCTGTAGTTTCCTAATGATTTAAGTTTCTGTAGGTGTAAAGGTAAGTAAAAGTTCTCTATTAAGATTCATTCAAGAATCTCAAAAATTTCCTTCCATTTTTTCTTGTCACAAACTTCAAGGTTTACAAAAATTAAGGCAACTTTGAACATCTGAATTATATAATAATCTACGGAAGTTATGAGAAATTTCCTATTTTAATACTCAGCTTCTCAAATAAAAAAAGTTGCCTACAATAATGTGCTTATTTTAAAAACAGATACAGTTATCGCTAGATTGCACTTGATAAAATATTTCCTTATCCCTAATGTTATATCTAGTCTACATAAAAACCTTACTTTTTACACAGAAGCACTATCACCTACCCAAGTTCCTGTGCTGCATTTTCATTTAGTGGTTCCAGCAACAGCAGATCCAAGCTCTAATTAAGTGTCACACTGGAACAGAGGACAAACTAGACCCTCAATTCCCCGTCCTCTACCTCCTTCACAATGCATCTTCGTGTTTTTCAACCCATTCTGTGATCCCCACCTTCTTTTCCCCTCCTTTTCGTTATGGGCTTCAATGCTATGCCCTCAGATCTCTCCTACTCTATAAACTGTGACCAACCCCACCCATGTGCTTTATCCGCTTTACCAAGCCCACCTGCCTCGGTCTTCTACCAACCTAAATGATTCTATGACTCTATGATTCTACTCATTGGAGTAGCTTTCACTGGTTTTTATATATTTCAGCCACAATGAACCAATGCTTTAGTACTATTTGTTACCTACCTAGGACATTAAATTTTGCAAAGAAGGATGGAGACTTCAGATTTAGCAGGGGTAGAAGAACAGCAATAAGGTAGAATGGTACTGTTTGTGATTTGTTCCACCACTCCTCAAAGAGCTGAAAACCTGTATTGTTGCCAGAAGAGAACATCACACTCCTGTTCTGTGGTGGGTGACCGCTAGCAGCACTTGGACAAATGACTGGAAGAAAGGAAAAGAAAAATACCCACAGATGAAAAGGGTTTTACTTGCACAGAATCTTCACAGGCAAGATCCCGTAATTTCTGGAATAGGGGAATAGGACCACTCAAAAGCAATGTTTGACAACTCAGTTCCTATTTGTTTTTTTATCACAAGTTCAGCGCTAAGATTTCACTGCTACACACCTTGCACCCTAAGCTGAGAAGTGCTACAGTTCTTTCAGCCGAGCGTAACAAACATGCTAATTCATCTGAAGCCTGAGCTGTTGCATAGGATCAGCCTTCAAGGTCAAATACCCATAACTAGGTGTGTTCAGTGTCTACGTGCACCTGCTGGAATCAACTCATAGCAATACACCTCTGCACCTGGCTGCGTATTTAGCACTGTAATCTGTCCCTGCACACTTCAGTAAGATCATATGAACCAAGATGCAAGTGCATCTGTGTACAGAAGAGCCTGTATTAGTGTACAGTACCCTGGGAATACACAAACTATGGATGAGAAGAAAGCTACTATAACAACTGTCAGGTCTAAAACTCATGCACTGAACTAAAACACCCTGTCATCACGGTGCCATGCCAGGTGCAAGTACTTTACTGCTAGACAACACA
This sequence comes from Burhinus bistriatus, assembly GCA_013397275.1. NCBI lineage: Eukaryota > Metazoa > Chordata > Aves > Charadriiformes > Burhinidae > Burhinus > Burhinus bistriatus. Next base: position 57,645 of record VYXH01009164.1, on the reverse strand, counting down.
ACAGAAGCAATTTAAGATATGCACCCATAACACTGCCAAAAGGGAATGTCACACTCCTGTTACACAGTGGCTGAAGAATGGCAGCACCTGAACAAGTGAGTGGAACAAAACCAACCAAACAAAAAGATCCCTTGATAAAATGTGTTCATCTGATTTCGTTAATATCAGCATTTCTTTCTAATACATGCCTACAAAGTTATGTGTTGAAATATGAACCTGTCTTATTGTTCACATAATGTCTTATTTTAAATTTCGGCATTCTTGCAATAGTTGATAGCGTCCCTCCCACACTGGCTGCAAGCTTGCTCTATTACAAATGCAAAGTTGTAAGAAGTGTTCTGTTAAATTTCTTGAGAGATCATTATGTTACTTTATTTCCAGTTTTCTCATTTGCTTTCTTTCCATTGCGTAGAAGAGGATTGTTTCACAGACCTTGAAAAACGCTTTTGTTCTTACTGATCTCCTTGGTAGCCCTGAATGCCCTACTAAGAGTCAGTTGAGCATCTGGCAGCCCTTAATTTTGTGAAGCAGCTGCTTTAAATCTTCCAGTTGCTGGAGGATGCTGTGCAATATTGTTGTCTACTTTGTGTCCAAGACATACCCCCTACTGCATAAGAATGGGACAGAACAGCAGAAGCAGGACAGAGCACAAAAGAGCGAGCACTTCAGCAGCTACTGGTGCCTTGCTGGTAAGGCCTGTAGGAGAACAGGATTCAACACTAGCTCAAACACAAATCAACTGGTTTTCAGTATTATTTCTCAACTTCTTTGCCTGAGTCCAACAGCTGCCCTCCAGAAACACGGCTGCAGCTAGTGTGACACACAGCTGTCTGGCTGATACTGAAATGTTTCCCCATTCCCACAAGCACCCAGGACAGAGAAAATTTTCTGCTTCATAATAAAGCACTACATGTTCAGTTACTATATATAGGCAGAAAGATCAGAGGCTGACAATGCGTAGCTCCTGCCTTCATTCTACATTATTCTGCCTACTTAAGAACTCTTAGCAGACCTATTTTCATACTTGACTGCAGCTTCTTCCCTTAGTTGTGCAAATACCAGACTCTCCACAAAACACAATCGGACAGTCATGTAGCTAGCCTGAACCTTGTTTCTTTTTCTGCTTGGCATCATTAAATCTGTTCTTACAGCCTTTTTTTAAATAAGGATGTTGCTGCAGAGGTGGTGATGAGCAAAGACACCCCAGCCAAGATTTTAAACAGTAAATAGATCTGATGTGCCTCGATTTTAGGGTGCGAAAGTTAAAATTCCTTAAGGCAATTCCTCATTGTGCAACTACTGTTAAGAGGTCTAACATTCATGGTTTTAAGGAGGATCTATCTGGGTATACACAAACTTGTAATCTCCTTTTTAATCCTCATTCCCACCCCCACTTTCTTTTTTTTTTCCCTTCTTCTTCAATTACTAAGCTTTCCAAGTGTGTGGTTATTTGTGGAAGTACAAATCCCAGACAGAAAACTACAGTTTTTTTAAAAACAGATAGTTAGAACCTACAATATACACTTCATAACTGGAATGCGGTGAGGCATGGAAACATGATGATTTGCTTCTAAACCCACACCCCCAACCCAAACTAGGAAAACACCATACCAATAAGTGCTTCTTACCTTTGTTACTTCCATTCGTGCCAGGAACAATATCTGTTACATTAATGTCATGAACAAAGTCTGAAAAGAAGAAGAAAATCTTATTATCAATGTCCCAAACCTTCTACTAGGCTTTTATCTGTTGACTTGATAAAAATTAAGTAAGGAAATATTTTGGAAAATTACATAAGAGGCGTGATACAGCAGCTTGCACTCCAGCTAACCCCAAGCGGCTATTTTAAAACTTTCTTTTAGCAGTGTGTTAAAGTAGCCCCCACTGCACTACTTTCTTCTCACCAGCCCAGTCCATTTATGAAGTTCCCAAGCCTCCTGTCCCAGCTGCTTATTCCTGTTCCCCCCGCACACTTTCACTTGCCCCAGCTTCTCTGTCTGCAGTGTTGTACAGTAAGTTAGTCAGGAGATTCATCTTAAAACCAGCCTCTTCCAGGACAGAAAAAAAGTGCATGCAACCATACCCTTAATCCAGATGGTATTATATGGAAAAAGTTTCCCCTACTCATTTTTCT
>VYXH01009164.1:43606-54724 GCA_013397275.1 Burhinus bistriatus | reverse complement strand
TTATTTCTGTTTCATAAAACAGAACAAAAGCATGGGACACTGTTAAAAAAAAAAAAAACAGGATATCATACTTGGCTTACAGTTCTTGCATTCTTTGCATACTACTAATTTCTAAACCATCCCCCCTTCAGAAATCAAATTATTCCCACCTAAATTGCGTGTGCAGATTTTTAAAAAAGTAATCTGAATGTACTAGAATTAAATACAGTAGCCTGCTTAGAATAATTTAGAAATGCATGACTGGAAGATGCCATTGTGTCAAACCTAGACCCTATTACCCATTTTATAACTTAGTAATTAAGTAGCCACAATGAAAGCTAGGACAAGAATCCCATCATTAGAAGTTATCATAGAGCAAAGAACTTCAACAGGAACCCTAACAAATATAGGTAAGTGATAAAGTAACATACCAATAGAGAAAACCAGGACCTTTTTCCTAGAAAAGGAACTGTTTTGATCATTCTGATTTGCTTATTAGAATCCCAGTTATTTGGTTTAGAATAATTTAGGATTAAAGTGCTAACCTTATTAAAAAAAACCCAAAGTCTAAAATGAAATGGCCTTAACAACATATGAATTAGGTCAGCTGTAAAATACATCAGTCATTAACCAATAAAGTAAAGTATGTCCTTCAGGGATGGTAGGAACTCTAATTAAACATTGTTTAAGAGGTGTAAGTGTTTGTACTGTTGTTTGGCTCAAAGATTTGTTCATTACCTTCAAAATAGAAACTCTTAAATCTTAGTCTTGCTATTCAGTGCAATGAGTCAGATTTTCAGAGCTCTCAATTCCATCATTTACTGCCACAACTCTACATACCTAATTGATTGTATCCACAAAAGCTTGTGTGTCTGTGCATGTACAAGGGTGTAAATAACCAATATGTTTTCTTTTGTAGCAATGCCAGTCTAAGAATCATTCTTTCACAGTGCTGCAGTTCATCGTTCCTTCAGGGATGCTTGCAAACTTTCTATATGGCAGCATTCTAAGTGTGTTTGCTGAAATCTAGAATGAAACTAGATTTTTTTTCATTAACGTGGATCATTTCAACAGCCTACCCTGTTATATGGCTGTTCAAATGGTTACAGCCATGCAAACAAGGGGGCAGTGAACATACAAAGTGGAAACCAGCAACCAGGTTTGGGTTGTTTAACCTACATCAAGAAGCCTCATTACTGATACACAAATCAGGTAATTGGTACTTTGTCTTTCATTAAAACCACACTTTAAGAGAGAGATTGAGAAACGCTTAGAAAACATACATAACTGTGCCAGTAACTCCACGCAGTTACTTATTCTCACTTGACTTTTCATGCAAAGTAACAGAAAAAGCAAGGTTGAGTAAAATGGAAAATTCTTTTTCAGTATAAAGCAGAGTCTCAATCTTTCCACAAGACAGCTGTAAAAGTTGACTAAAATTATATACTTACTGTATATAAACTTTCCTGTGTTGAACAGGAAGTTGGACATGAGCACCCAATAAACAACCATGGCTCCAACAAGTGATACCATAGAAAACAAGAGGCTTGACCATTGCCCAAAGGATCCAAAGTAATACTTGCAAACATCTGGGAATTCCCAGTTTGAGGTATCTATTAAAGCTACAAAAGATACAAAAACCAGAAACATATCTAAACATAATGTTATATTAGAGTCAGTAGAATTCTTCATGACAGGATGCATTCTTGTTTCAGAATATTGTGACACAAATTCACGGTGCTTCCAAGGGCTAAGAAGATTGCTGTTAACTTTAAAGTATAATATTCATTAGGTGTTTGACTGAAGAAGTAGAGGCTTTTATTGTGGCCATACTACTACTTGGAGTACTTCCAGCAGCACTGGAATAAGACATGTTGGCAAAAATGCACCTAAAGCCTTTTGCAGGAGTTACGGCAAAGTAGGCCAGACCAGGAACAGGTCCTCAACAATGCCCTGAAATGAGCTGTCACAAACTGGAGGTCTTAACTGCCTTTATTTGAGCAAGTGAGGGGTTAGTTTATGCATAAAAGCACCAACTACAAGAGCTGCAAGATGAGTTTTAAGCAATAAAAGTACATTCTAAGTACAACCACTGTCAGTGAGGCAACTGCCCATAAATTGCTTCCAACACAGAATATATACAAATATAGGGTAGTACAGATATATGACACAAGTGGGTGCAGCTACAGCCTATGCTGTTCCAGTACAGAACACTATCAGAAATACAGGTAGAGAACTGGACAGTGCTTATGGAGAAGAAGGGAAGCCTCTAACCCCATTAAGTCCCCAAATGCTTGGTAAGTGCGCATATGAAACCTTGCTTGCTCAGAGTTTGGGTTTGGCTATAATACCTAGCTCCCGAGGAACTGAAGGATAATCTAATAAGAGAAGACATTTAGCCTACAGAGCTTAGATCTAGACTACTAAGGTAGGGAGACATTCAAAGGAACAGCTTTTATTTGCAGGTCAGGTCTAACACATAGTAAACATACAGACAAACTAAGAATCTATTAGATCTCTGTATTTCACACTTAATGGAAATATTTGCATTATGAAGCTTTGTATCTCTTACGTATCATTTTCCGTGATTTCACAACTCTGTAGCAGCAATAAAGAGTCAAAATGCCCATCAGTAAGATGAGAATGATTCCAGAAGTAAAGCCTGCCTGTTAAGAGGGAAAAATACAATTTACTTTCTTTATCAATAACACTGCAGAAAAATGAAGAGCAAGCCGTGTTGCCAAAAACATTTTCATATGCATAAATTTTTTATAGTTTTACCTGTTTTATTCCCCATGGGATACTTAATATAGATGTACCCATCATTGTATTCCATATCATAAATCTAGGAAGAAAAGAAAAAAGCCAGTGAATAATTTAAGAAGCAATTTTACTTCATACTATCCTCTTAGGTACAATACTTATGAATACAATACAGTACATTCAATAATAATGCATTATCTGGCTAATATATGCCAAGGTGCTTAACATACATTGTCACTATACTGGAGTTTTTACCATAGCCATCTGTGCAACTGTCAACTTTAAAAGCAGTTCCTAATGGACTGTACACGTAGATTTCATCAGGAGCTGGAAGTACATGATCAGGAGCAATCTAACAAATGGACAAAAACCAAGACGTATTAGTAACACTAAAGTAACTATTATCCCAAATACAGCAAGCCAACTGCTGTAAATCACAAAAATCTTTCCACGAAAAGTGCTTTCTTAAAAAAAAAAAATAGTTTGGACAACACTAATTTTCTCCCCATAAAAAAACCAGTTGACACAATTTTTAGCTAGATAGCAGAAAAATAGATTTTTTCTTCTGCAAAATGTCTGTAACATATTATGCACAAATCACACTAATTCAATCACTGCAGCTGACCACTGCTTAAACCCTCTTATAGATGGGAGAAATGAGTACACACCTCTGGGCAGCCTGGACCACTGTTACAAAATTCAAGCTGTTTGTATGTTTTCTTTGGATGGTGAGGGCATTACACAAGAAGTCAGCCACAACTTGTGATAACACAAGACCTTGTTAAGGTACTCAGCTACCAGATATTTACTCCAAAGCAAGCTGCAGAGTGGTTCTCACCCTACCTTTATTTGTGCTTCTTTTATAAACCTAGGCTGTTGAAGACGCAACATGCCAGAGACCACTCAGTTAATCTGGCCCTGTCTTTGCCTTACCAATGCCCTGTCTGCAGGAGACGTGAGTCTGCTGTAGTAATGAATCCGCTTATTCATTGCTGAAGCTTCATCAGTGACTCTTTGCATGTCATCATTCACGCTGACTATGTTTGTAGGCTCCACATGAAATGGTCTAAAGGAAGGGAAAAAAAAGTAAGAAAAGGAAAACCCTTGAAACCTTAGAACACAAGAGCTAACATACAACTCAGAACAGTTCAGCATCACTCAGGATGAGTCTGTCATTCACTGACACAAAGCAAATGCAAAAATATCACTGCCACAAGGAAAGTTGCCATGCATGAAAGAACAACGTGTTTTTATCATCCATATTAAAAGGGCCTCTTGTCCAGATTCTGTGGGGCAACCTAACATCAAAATCCAGACCTAATATCCAGTCTATTAGTTCTCAACAATGAGTCACACCAGAACTACATGTTGATAAGCTTGGCCAAGCTTATTAGTGCTTATAATTGGTGTTGCTAGAACCAGCGACGAGGAACAGAGGTAGAAACAGAAAGTGTGAGAATGCAGAAGCAGAAAAAAGAGAAAAGGAGAGGAATGAGCAGTGGTAATGAGGATCATCTATGAAAAGGCTAGGAACGACTAATCTAGCCAAAAACACTGTATGAAATTGTTTTTAATGGAGAAGGAACCAAGCCCAAGTAAGTCCATGTGCTCATACTATTTTTAAGCCAATACAACCAGGAATGGAATTTGTCACAGAATATGGAACAACAGATGTCCCTTTGCAGTTCTGAACTACTTCACAACTTCCCTTCAGATGTAATTAGGGTAATCACAGAGAACAGGACTGTCAGCAACAGAAGTCCTACATCTCTAATAAAAAGATGTGCAGAACACAGGTGGTCTCCCTTCCCTCTTCCTCAGCTGAGTGAGACTGCAGGCACGGTCACAGCCACTAAAGGAGAAAGCAGCCACACCATATGCCCCTTGTTTTCTCTGCACACACATAGATACAGAGCAATCAAAGTGAAAGCTCCTCCTTAAGTTACATCACTACATGAATCTAGCTTCATGCAAGGGGCGCTACCAGAAATATACAACCTGATCAAACTATTGCAGAGATTTTTTTAAATCAAGTATCATTTACTTCCATACAGGCATATTACACTATTGCCTAAATGCGACCTTCACTCCTAACACTGACAGGCTAATTTCTCAAAAAAAGAGAGGGGATACAGGTGACCTATATGCCTTGATACAGGGCTTTGGTTTTTCTTTCCTCTTACATCAGTGACTTTAATTCCTAAAGCAATCTCAACAGCTTTCTGATCTTCCAGGTAGATGTTTCAATCACTCAGAAACAAGAACCACCCAAAACTAGAACCCACAAAAGTACAGATCACAACAAGTTCCAGGGTACCAAGTGCAGAAATTAGGTCAGTAATAAATCCGTACCATTTTTCCTGTAATATGAGCAAAGCCTATTTGAACTGACTGTTTTTCAATACCCATTTCTGGCTCAGACTACAAAGGAACTTGGTCAACCCCTCCTGCCCCAGCTCTCAATACTGAGACAAAGGTCCCATTCTCTTTCCCAGTGAATCATCAAGCATTTGCACCATGGCACCATCTTTTATCTGGAAGGAAGAAAAGGAATACAGCTCTGAAGCTGATTGTTGTATCTTTGGAAGAGATGAAAGTAGGTCCTTATGCCTGAGTGCTTATGGGGACACAGCAGGTAAGAGTATTTATGGGACTAATAAAAACTGACTGACAAAAGTGGAAAACAGTGAAAGATAACTTCCTTCTCCACCAATTCATTCTTTCCTTTATCTTAGACTTCATTCATTCTTACATCTTCCTTCATCATGGAAAAAATGGCTTACAGTTGCTAAGCCATTTCCCACTTACTGAAATGAAAGTGAACACACTTTCAATTTTTAAAACATTCTCAACTGACTCTTTTTCCCCCTCTGTCTATGACACAAAGGGGAAAAATTATGTATGGACTTCTATGGTGTTCTTATAAAGAACTGAGAGATAACAGTGATTAAACCAGAATAAATTTTAAACAACAGCTTTATTACTCAGGTCAGAAGCACACAGGGCTAACTAATTCCGTAGGTACGTAACATACAAAAATACTCATGGACTGTCAGCTCTAAAGGACTTCACTTGTTTTAGCTTAAAATTTATTGAGCCCATCCAATCATTGGACACTGCTAAAAAATATTCATTAGAAGACCTCTAAAATAAAGACCATAGTTCAGAAAACAGGAAATGTAACCTGTCTAAATGCCTCCCCACCCCCAGTCAGCTCTCTGCTGTTTTCTTTTTGGATCACTGATGCCCATTATATTTAGAACACGAAAACTATGTGTTTTGTTAATTATATGGCAGCTGCATAGTGTGAAGAGCTTCATGAGGACCACCTCTTTCCCTGTATCCAGTTAATATTTTTAGTACACCCCCACAATCTTCCACTGCTTCTGTGGAAAAATTACACTGAGACAAAGTCTACGTTTTGTTTCAAAGTGAGCAGATCTGTGGCAAAGATTTCCTTCAAAATGGTGTTCGACAACTGCTGACATGGATGTCAAACAAAATTCTTCCAGACTGGAAGACAGTGGGAGATTATTTTTTAAAGCAATTCAAGTTAAAGCCATGGATGCCTTTAAAATGAAAGTAACAGAAAACATGAATATAACATATTATTTTATGGAGAAAGCAGTGTTGTTAGTCAACGCCCAAACAAATATCAAGAAAAAATTTCACGTGTAGCAAAAACGTATCTCTCTGTAGGTAAGAAATTCTTTAAAGAAAGATATTTAACTTTCTTCACTACCATGAACAGTCTGGATTGAACAACCAGTTTATGGCCCAGCACAAAACAGAAAGGTATGATCCAGAATCTAATCTATGGGTCAGGAAAAAAAAAAATTAAACAACCCCAAAGAAATTTTATATATCTGCTGCTGTTGCTCCCCGCCTGGAGGAGTGCACATGTTTAACACTGCCAGTGCTCAGGCTACTTCCCCTCTTGATCCTTTCTGGTGCACATCTGTTGAGAATTAAAATGATCTAAAGCAGCAATTAATCATCTTTTTCACAGGGAATCACCACACCTCTAGTCTTACTGAGCAAGTGACTACGCTAAAATAGCCTGTCCACCCACCATTTCTATCAAAGAGATCATTAAAGATCTCTTTGAAAACATCGGTCTGACTTGGAAGCTATGTGGGCAGGCTGGGATGCAACCTTCCTCCCTGACCTCCACTAGGTGAGGGTAGCACTCAGCCTAGGATCAAGGTCATTTCCCAGCCCCCAGCTATACCCAGATCAAAGGTTGGTTGTAGGGCATATCCAGACAGAAGTCTGAGAAGCTCTCAAAGACTGATTTTCAAAGCCCAAAGCAGGTAGGATATAATCTGGGATGCATTTTGGAAAACTCTGTTTAGGGACCTTAAGTCTAGCAAACATGCACTCTGTACATGCAAGCATCAGCAGCTGCAACAGATTCGTAGAAAACTTCCTGATTTATATAGGCAATCACATTATATCTCTCATGCCAAAATGATTATGAAAAGGATGTGGGACAAAGTGATCTGGGGGAAGGGGAGAGGTTTCATGACTGGAGGGTGTGACTATTAATGCAGAACAGTGCAGACAATTTCCATGCATTGAGATAGACTATGGTGTCCAATGAATGTATTATACCCATACTACAAAAACACAACTGCAATTTATATTTCAATAGCTAGCCTAAAAAACAATGCTCTTTTTACCAGGGCAAACACACGGGTATAGAACACAGCTGTTTTCTACAGCACAATGAGTATGGACAAGATGCAGCATCTCACACAGGAGGTCCACACCTCCCATACACTACACTCCGCACATGTACTTCAGAAATCATTCCCAGAAAACCTGCAGCTATACTCATCTGCTAGTTATTTCTCAGTCACAGAAAGGAGCAGTTAATAAGAATTCTAGTGTTGGTCCAGCAAGAGAGAGAAGAGGGATTCTGTCCAAACTTCCTCACGTTATGAACTTGGGTAGCAATTTTTGCAAGCAAAGAAAATGATAGGAGATGCTCATGAGCAAAGTTGTTTCCAAATACTGTGCTAGGCAAAGTTCAAGTGTTAGATTTGGAGGGTTAGGGGGAACAGCACAATAAGAAAATTTGTTTGGCAAACTACATACAATCTTGCAACTGCTAGCGTCCATAAGGGTGCTACATTTTTTTTCCGGATATTTTCAGCAATGTACTACATCTTGGAGAGCAACGAAGCAGTACAGTAAGTCCCTATCTCAAGAAGTTTTAAACTAAGTAATACTATTTTCTGAGTACCTTTGCCGAAATATTGTTAAATAGCAAGCAACTGGTTCTGGACATCTGATCAAAAGTAGTGTTCGAAGTATTGAGCTGTTACAAAATAATACAATTTTTTTGTGTCAGTGTGTGTTTTGGCTCTACATGATGATATTAATGACTTTACATTAGACAAACTTTTCATATTTAAATAAATACCAAAAAACCCTGTCTTTACAGGATGCTTAACAATTTCTTTCTTCTCCTCCCAAATGACCATGAGGGGCAACTTTAGCTTATTGCACAGATTTCTTCGAAACCCCACATCAATCAGTTACTTTTCAGGGATGCGATAAGATTATTACACAGAAATAAGGCTAGTAAATTCCTATGGCTTTATTTTTTTACTGAGTCACCAAATTATTATGGGAATGCTGTATATGGCACAGGAGAAACTAAGGAGTAAAACTGATTCACTATCATGGATATTAAAGTAAGAAGAAAAAGGAATAATAAGAAGACTATACTCACAGGTTGCTATTTCTTAATCGGGAACTGCCTATTTGGATAGGAACACTTTGGATGTGAGTGTGCTTCTGTTAAGGAAACCTGTTCCACAGAATTTCACGGCTAACTTGATTTTTACTTTCTAAGCTGGTCTGAATTTACATAAGGATTATAAACAGTATGCTTACAGTTTATCCTATAAGATCTTTATTCTCTTGGCAAGATGTTTTACTTTTTCCACATTCACGGGTGTAGAATGGTAAAAGCATAATGAATGCAGAAACAGTAGTTTTATACAGGTTAGTCGTGACGATTGTCTACCTTTTTGTAGTTAGAAGTTTGAAAATAAAAGGGAACCAACCACTTTTGCATGAAAAAGGCTTCTCTGCCTGCCATCTACAGACACTGTTTAATTTATAAGTGTTTAATTTCACCTACTGATCTCTCCTACATTGTGTGAGACCACTACGGGGCTTCAAAAAGAATAGAAAAAAGAAGGTGGCTTGATCTCCCTTTAGCAGGGGGCACTGTCAAGTTTTTTCATATGCAAAACAACTAACACAAAACATCATTTGTTTCTCTGAAGGTTCAAGTATTTCTGAAGAAAACCGCAGTCGATAATAAATAGATTCAAAGGGCAGTCAGAAGAAAAAAAGAAACTCCCTCTCTTGCATATGGTAATCATCGATAAGCCATTGCAACAATGACATTGTCGTTTTTAAAGAGACTTACAAAATGGGCAAAACACACCTAATACGCTATGAGTAATTCGAGTCATTGTAAAGAACAATAACATCCTCTTTAAGAGGATTAGAAGTGGCTTTCTATTTCCCTCAAATTAGCAAAAGAATAATAGACTAAATAATTTACAACTCTAAAAAACAATTAGCTTATTGTTCTTATGTAAACACTGAAAAGCAAGCCTTTCAAAAATCCCAAATCCTGCATGCTGTTAAGAAAACCAAATAACTATGTAAATGCCATCAAATCTCAAACAATTCAAACAAAAGAACAGAACAGCACTAAGACAGACAAACAGTGATAACAAGCAAATCACACAAAACACTTCAAGAGCTATCTCAGTCAAGGCAAAATGACCACCCACCATCTCTCTACAACTACTTGAAAGGAAGTTGTAGTGAGATGGGAGCTGATCTCTTCTCCCAAGTAACTAGCGATAGAACAAGAGGAAACGGGTTCAAGTTGCACCAGGGGAGGTTTAGGCTGGACATTAGGAAAAAAATTTTCACTGAAAGAGTTATCAAACATTGGAACAGGCTGCCCAGGGAGGTGGTTGAGTCACCATCCCTAGACATGTTTAAAAGTCATGTAGATGTGGTGCTTAGAGACATGGTTTAGTGGTGGCCCTGGTAGAGTAGGGTCAATGGTCGAACTAGATGATCTTAAAGGTCTCTTCCAACGTAAACGATTCTATGATCCTATGAACGTCTGATCAGGTTTCTGAAGAGCAAGTTAACAAAAGAAGCAAGCTAAGCAGAGCAGCTCACGTACTATTGGATTTGCGCTGTTTAATACTTTAATAAACCTCTCTCCTGGGAGCTGCTACTCCCTAAAGCTCTCATGAAGAGGCCCATCAAACAGCCCACTGCTCTGACCATGCCTGACACAGACCCTGATGGCCCTTCTCCCTCATTCCTTCTTCTGAAGATTGCAGTGCCTCTTCTAATACTTAAGAGGTGGAGTTCAGCCTTGTTTGGCTCCACTACGATTTCCAGGCCTTCCCGATATCCCATGGCTCACGTCCTTCATCTCTGTGCCTTTGCATGCTTGGAAGGCAAAAGACTAGGTTGCAGAAAGTGGGGAGAATGAACTCAAGGGAGGAGCAGTAAGGACAAAGAAGATGGATCTGCAAAGCTGAGATGTGGAGGTGGGAACACAATCCAAGTACATGCTTCTGCTTTTGGGGAGAGAACTAAACGCTACATGTTATGACCTTTTATGAAGCTGGGACTCCAAACCTCAGAAATCACAAGAAAAAAAAACAAACAACAATCAAACCACACAATGAGGGAACAATACCTAACTTCACTTCTGAAAAGTGGATCTTGGCATTTCGATATATCACAAAAGTGTAAACTTCTCTCTTTGCTCCTGCATCACCACACCACCTGAAACCCATAGCTCCTCAAACACAATACATACTTCCTCCAACACAACCAGCTCCCAAAAGCCATACAAATTAGCAATCATCGTATGCCAGGAGGGGGGCCTCAGACACTCCTCAGAAAGAAGATGGAGTAAGAATTCATTTTGTACATTTCCTTTTCCCACCTGAATGTACGCTACTTTTTCCTAATCTTTTTATACACAATTCTGTATGCTCCTACACCTGTGCTCTGTTTGTCCTCTGGACTCACTCAGACCCTTATCCTCCTTCCTTTGCTCGAAGAGAAAAGAGATTGTTTAGCCCCTGGCTATCACGTAAGCAGGCTCTCAGGCTTTCCAAAGCTGCAGGCTGGGACAGCAGCAGAACACTATAATCAAGAACCCCTTTTTTTTTTTTGGCTGAAGTGGGCCCCACCAAGAGGATTCTGTATACAACAGTGCCATCTTCAGTTCCTTCAGGAAAACTGCTCTACTGAAATACGATGCTGGATGCAAACGGGGGGAAAAAAAAAAAAAAAAAAGGGCAAAAAAAA
>VYXH01009164.1:0-28873 GCA_013397275.1 Burhinus bistriatus | reverse complement strand
ATAGTCTGCCCTGCGCAGGTGCTGTGGGACCCGCTGTTGAGCAGGCAGGGGGTCGCCACTAATATGTTTTGTCTCCTGCGAGCAGATCGGGCAGAGCGCAGCATGAACCAAGAGGACTGGAATGCAGAGCTGGGGGATGAGCTATCGCTAAACCCTCCGCCCCTTGAGCAGGTACAGGGTGGCAGCTGTTGGGCTGTAGCATGTCCCCTTTTCTTCCCCTTCCTTTCTCCCACTCTGCAGCCTACGTGGTTGGTGGGCTGTGGTCCCCTGTTTCTGTGATTCCTGAAGCACCTGGAGGAACTTGCCCTTAACTTGCATGTTGAAAAGACAGTGTATTCCTAACAAATAGTAGCAATTCTAGGCACTCAAAATGTTGAGGTGCTTTGCCTCCCTGGAGGCTTCTGGGCCATGATCTGTGTAGCCAAATAGTGTTACTCTTCCAATGGCTTAATGCTGCCTCCTCACACTGGGTTGTGAGGGGACATATACTTTTTGGAAAACTATGTGGCAGACAAGTGGCACATACTAATAACTCATTAATTGTGATACATGGGCTAGGAATTGGGTACCTGTGCAGATAGGCTAGTGGACTGGCAGAGGCTGGAAGGGAAGTAGCAAAAACTTCTGTAGGGTAGAAACTTAAAATTGCAGATCAGTTGTGGTAGGTGGTATTCAAGTAAAGTTTTGTAACTGCTGAAAGAGGTTCCTGTTACCTGCACTTTTTCCCTTCTAAAGCATTCCTGTTCCCTTATGTATGTCAGATCTAGTGTTTCTGAAGTTGTAGGATAAACTGACAACAGATCGCTTGGTTTTTGGGTTTCCACAGGCTGCAATTTCTCATGCAAGTCAGATTGGTTTGATGGTCCTTTTTACTGTCTATTGAATAGTGAAAGGGCAGTGGTGGAACTGCATTATTGGGGACTAGCAGAACCATGTCTTTTAGTGGAAGTTCTTTGGCTGTGGGTTAGATGTGCATGGTAACTTCTCTCTCTGTGCTGTTGCTGACTTTTTAGCTATTTGCTGCCTCTTTCTGCTGGCAGTCACTGAATTGCTATTTCTTTTTACCACAGCAACTAATAGAACATGGGTGACTCTCAGCTGATCTCCATTGTTCAGTTAATAACGCATTTCATGTTGTTCCCAAACTGTATGGTCTTAAATGCATAGCTGCCATAGGAAGAATGAGGAGTGCACCTGTTTGAGGATTGTAGTTAGGACTTTGAATATGATTTACAGTGTGTTTTTGCAAATATGGTAGGATTCTGTAGGAGTTCAGTGGTACCGAAGAGAGGTTTCCTCCCTGCCAGCAGTTTCCTTGCTGCTGTTTTGTTCAGCTGTCAGTGCTTGTTGTAAAATTTATGTGGGCTCTTTTAATTTGCTAACCTGAAGCGTACTCTTTAGTGATGGAGAAATGGCTTAGATGGCCTTGACCACCAAAGCTCTTAAAGAGAAAATAAATGGAACCTCATCTTTTCTTGATAGCAGTGGGTTGTTACTTGGACTCATTTGCTTGGAAAACTGCAGTCTTAAAAAATGGGAATCTCACCTTTCAAGCAGACTTAAATGTGTATGGAAACCAAGTCAACTTCATTGCATGTGCAGCTCTGTATGTGTAAGTGGATCTCATCATGATAGTTGTCTTTTAAAATAAGTTAATGTGGTCACTCTATTCTGTAAAGGGGTTCAGTCTTTTGGCTTTGTATTTTGAAAGTGGTTTTAATACGTAGCTTTGTAGGGAAGAAAAGCAAAGAGACTCGTGGACCTTGACGGTGATTATGTAGCAGCTGTATTTCCAGATCTGGATAGTTTCTCGTCTTCCTTCCCAAGCTCTCAGGAAGCTGTCATACATCCAGAAACAGGTGGAGGTGTTGCTTCCTCNTTGTAAACCCAGTTCACTTAAACTGACACTGGAAAAGGGTGCTCATAGAAGTTACTCTAGAGTTAAATTCCTGGCAGGAGAAAAGCTACAATTAGGTTGGGGTGTAGTACATATAAGTTGTTCAACTCTGTGCACCTTTATGGTCTCACAAGTTTGGCAGCAGGTGAGAGTAATTCTTAAAATACAGTTCAGAGTTCATAGCAGAACTAGGATGATGTCAGGTATCTACTGTCAGGCTTAGTTCTTGGCTAAATATTGTGTAGAAATTGTTCCTATTCAATTTTGCTGTTTTTTACATAGCAGCAAAATGCTTTGGTGTGAAATGGAGGATAACATACAGGAATGTAATGAGAGACAGCTAAAGAAGAATGTTTTGCTGCTTCTGCTGTTATTGAGTGAATATTGGTATCAGAAGAAACCAGTAAATTTGAGGAGAATCTGTGATGAATCTTTGGTTGCTGGCATTGGTCTTTCTGGGTGTTTAAATTCAGCCTTGAGGAACAGGGAGAAAGAGAAGGGACAAATGGTTTATCCAGATGGATGTATAAGGCTAAAAGTAAGGTTGCCAAAAGAAAAAATTACAGCATAGACTTCCAGAATAGTAATTTTACCAGTTTAATTTCCTGTAGTGGTTGCTAGCCACACTGGAAAGTGTGAAAGCTCTAGTAATAGCTAAAAAGCAGAGTCTTGAAGTAAAAGGTTAGGTATTTATGTGATGTTCCTCAGTCAGCTGGTGTCTTGGCTTACTAGTGCATGTCTGGGTTGCATTAAACAGGAGAAAGTTAAATGTGCCATTTGGAAATAAAACTGACCATAAAAGCAAAATGTGAAAATTAAGTGCTGTTCTGAATTGTTTCAAATGGAGTATCTGAATCTTTGAACAAATGAACAGGGACTGACATATTTCAGGTATTTCCTTTTAAGATAATCTGTAAGCATCCACTAGTAAAAGCCTAGAAATGCAGTTATGAAACTGATGAAAACAGGTTTTTATTCACAGTATAAACAGTCTGAAAGATTGGAAAAGAAAAATCTTCACAATGTTATAGTATTGTTTTGAACAATAAATGTTTCTTATATTCAAGGCTTAAAATGTTTGTTGGCAAGGTGAATGATGCCTCCATAATCAGTCACAGAAGGCAAGATAAACTTACTGAACTCTGCATGTCAGCTGTGTACACTGTCGTTTTGGTGACATTCAGATGCAAACTATGCACTTTAGTATACTGAAGCGTAATAAACTGAAGTGAACAGAAGAATCTGAGAGACTGCATTTCAGAAGGTGCAGAAGGCAACTTCTTCCAAGTGCAACACTCAGCAACTGCATTTGAATTTATGTACTTTGCTTGGCCTGGGGTTAACATGATGTTGTGACTTTTTTCTTTTTGTAGGCTAGCTTCTCTGGAAGACCAAATGGCTCCTCGTCTGACTTCAGTCCAAGTGTGGGCTCATTTGGTATGTGACAGGCACTTTTGATTTTACCTATATCTGGGGGAGTTGATGCCTTGAACAGTTTAGGAGATTAAAGAAAACCACAATATTATCATTGTGATATTTTCATGTGTCCCCCACGGACTAAGCAACATCAAATTATATGGGTAACATAACAAGTAGACTTCCCTTTTGAGCCTCAGTTCTTCTTGATGGACTGCAAGTTACGTGCCGAATACAGCATATAACCCAAGAGTCAATAGGTGTTACTTCACAAGCGTTTCTAAAACAGGCTGTGCTAAACATGAACAGCATTGAAAATAAATAAGATTATTTGCAATATTGAGCAGTTCTATTGAGGTCCTGTCTGACAGTTGTGTTGAAAATAAGAAAAGGTCAGATGAAGTTGTTGAGCAGAAACTTAGATCCACTTTAAAAAACCCAACAAAAACCATAAGACAAAACATCAAGTTTCTCTAAAGCGCTCTTGGTTTAATGAAAATGATGCCATTATAAGCTTGAACAGAAGTTTTAGATATAGAAGTTAGAAGTTTAGATACAGAAGATAGAAGTTTTAAATCTATGAAGCCAAGGTCGCTGCTGAAAGTAGTTTGCCCCAGGCTTTATTTTCTGTGACTCTACAATAGTCAGATCAGGAAACAGGTTTTGCTTAGAACTGACAGTCTGTGGGATAAGGCAGTCAGGGTGTTCTCGCTGTTGTCTCTGAACTTAGGAGGTCTACCAATGTTTTCAAGCATAGGTAATAATAATGAGATTGATTACTTACACTAGATAAGAGCAAGCCTTATTTGTTGGTTAAATGAGGACTTAACTACAGCTGTTTGGGAAGTCCAGAGGTGAGGCTTTCAGTGAGTTTATGCATTTTGTCTTGACCTTGTTTAACACGGTGCATCAGTTTTAGGGATTCTTTCCCTACAACATGATGGGAAAAGGTGTCTTTTTTCTTTTTTTCAGAAAAGGTTATATGGGCCTTACTTCTTTTTTCGCCGTGCAAAACTTCTAATTTATGAACAGATTGTGCTTCAGCTGAGTTTTAAATTAAGATCTTACGAGCCACTCTCTTGTATGCAATGCACGTCTAGCGTCTGTATAGTTTATATTGTTAGTGCTATAGCTTGCTTGTTTGACACTAAATAGCATGACTAGAGTTGGTGTATGCAGGTTAAACTTCGATTTTGAATTTTTTTTCCTTGAAACAATATCCAGTAGTAGTACTCTTGTGTAAATGGTTGTAGTGAGGATAAGCTAAAAGTAATATCGCATACTTGCAAATTATTTTTTATAAAGCTTTACTTTGACTTAAACAAGTAAAATTGTTCTTTGTGTTACATCTTCATGAAAGCAAAACTTTCTTTACAAGCTGACCGTTCTGAATTTTCAATTCTGAGGAAGCTTTTTAATTTCCTGTTTCATACTCCTTTGGTACTTAAAAATAAAAGCAAACGACCCACAAAAAAGCCCAAAGGAAAAACAGAATTAAAAGTCTTGCAAAAATGACATTTATTTAGTATGTACAGGATTTGGGGGTGGATGTCTTTGGAATGGATTAAAATCAGGATTTTAAATCCCCATGTACAGTAGACAAAAGTAAGTGAATACCTAAGATGAGGAAATCAGCAGATCTAAGAGCTGTTGTTCAGGGATATGCTGATGCAATGCTAAATTTTAATTCCAGTGAATTGGAACAAGGATTCATTCTAGTCATCTTAATCTTCAGTCACATCTGCTATTGGTTCTATTCTGTTTGCTGTCTATAAGTCCAGCATCTTTCATTAGTAGAGGCAGTAAACACAGAGGGCAGCATAGTGAAGGAACTTCATAAAGCAGATGCTTTCATGATCAAGTATTTTGTTGGCACATGATGTACTTTCCAAAAACTTTGAATATTGAATTAACTTAGTGTGCTTAAGGTGTGGAAATCTCAGTGGAAGAGGAGTGTTGGAGTAAGAATGGGTTAGATGGCAAGTAAAGGGAAGAGAGTCTTCTCCCCTTTTAGACGTAAATAGACTTGGTCAATGGAAGCCAATCTATTGTTGTAAACCATAAAAATACCAATTTAAGTGATGGGTGTCTTTGCTGCTTGTTACATGTTACATATAAACATGAATATCAGAATCTTTTATACTGGCTTTGCCACAAATTACTCACTTAAATCTTCCAAGTGGGCAGGAACTCTGAACACTGTTCAGACTATGAAAGCAGTAGTTTAACACTTTGTTTAGTGTTGTATGAGCAAAGTTTCCTAATTGAGTGATTTGATATGTGTACCAAACACCGTCTATCGTCTTTTTTCCTTTATGACATGCTCCTGTATACAGTTGCTGGAAGGCAACTCTGAAGATTGGCTGGTCCAAATCCTTGCGTAGAGTCAAGGCAGCTATAGCAGGTTGCTCAGGACCTTGTCCAGCTGAGTTTTGAATTTCTCCAGGGATGGAGACTATACAAGCTCTTTGGGCAATTTGCCTAGTGTTCAACCACCCTCAGAATAAAAAGAATTTCCTTATGTTAAAATGGATTTTCTTGTATTTCAATTTGTGCCCATTGCCTCTTGTTCTCTCACTGGATAGCAGTGAAAAGAATCTGACTCACTGTTGTCTTTCCTCACTTCTGTTAACGTCTAAGATCCTTTGAGCCTTCTTGTCTCCGGGCACAGCAGTTCCAGCTTTCAGCCACTCTGTGTATGACAGGTGCACTAGTCTTTCCGTTACCTTTATGATCCTTTGCTGGACTGGCTCCACTTTGTCAGTGTCTGTTTTGTACTGGACAGTCTAGAACTGGACGCAGCACTGTAGATACGGCGTCATCAGTGGGGAAGGACCACTTGCCCCCACCTACTGCCAACAGTCTTCCTAGTGTAGCCCAGAAGGCTGTTGGCCTTTCTGCAAGGGCACATTGCTGGCTTACATTTAATTTGCTATCTACCACAGCCCTCAGGCTTTTCGTGGCAAAGATGCTTTCTAGCTGGTTGCCACCAGTGTGTACTGGTGCCTGGAGTTATTCCTCCCCAGGCGCAGGATTTTGCATTTCTCTTGTTGAGCTTCAAGGTTCTTGCCTCCCCATGTCTCTAGCATGTTTTAAGTTTACTCTGAGTGAAACACAGCCCTGTGTTATGTCCTGGTTTCGTATGTCTGCAAACTTGCTGAGGATGCATTCTGTCCCATCATCTGAGCTGTGAATGAAAGTGATAAACTGTGTTGGCCCTGATATCAATCAGTGGAGTACTCTGCNTCCAAGTGGGCAGGAACTCTGAACACTGTTCAGACTATGAAAGCAGTAGTTTAACACTTTGTTTAGTGTTGTATGAGCAAAGTTTCCTAATTGAGTGATTTGATATGTGTACCAAACACCGTCTATCGTCTTTTTTCCTTTATGACATGCTCCTGTATACAGTTGCTGGAAGGCAACTCTGAAGATTGGCTGGTCCAAATCCTTGCGTAGAGTCAAGGCAGCTATAGCAGGTTGCTCAGGACCTTGTCCAGCTGAGTTTTGAATTTCTCCAGGGATGGAGACTATACAAGCTCTTTGGGCAATTTGCCTAGTGTTCAACCACCCTCAGAATAAAAAGAATTTCCTTATGTTAAAATGGATTTTCTTGTATTTCAATTTGTGCCCATTGCCTCTTGTTCTCTCACTGGATAGCAGTGAAAAGAATCTGACTCACTGTTGTCTTTCCTCACTTCTGTTAACGTCTAAGATCCTTTGAGCCTTCTTGTCTCCGGGCACAGCAGTTCCAGCTTTCAGCCACTCTGTGTATGACAGGTGCACTAGTCTTTCCGTTACCTTTATGATCCTTTGCTGGACTGGCTCCACTTTGTCAGTGTCTGTTTTGTACTGGACAGTCTAGAACTGGACGCAGCACTGTAGATACGGCGTCATCAGTGGGGAAGGACCACTTGCCCCCACCTACTGCCAACAGTCTTCCTAGTGTAGCCCAGAAGGCTGTTGGCCTTTCTGCAAGGGCACATTGCTGGCTTACATTTAATTTGCTATCTACCACAGCCCTCAGGCTTTTCGTGGCAAAGATGCTTTCTAGCTGGTTGCCACCAGTGTGTACTGGTGCCTGGAGTTATTCCTCCCCAGGCGCAGGATTTTGCATTTCTCTTGTTGAGCTTCAAGGTTCTTGCCTCCCCATGTCTCTAGCATGTTTTAAGTTTACTCTGAGTGAAACACAGCCCTGTGTTATGTCCTGGTTTCGTATGTCTGCAAACTTGCTGAGGATGCATTCTGTCCCATCATCTGAGCTGTGAATGAAAGTGATAAACTGTGTTGGCCCTGATATCAATCAGTGGAGTACTCTGCTAGTGATTGGCCTCCAGCTGGAGTTTGTGCTGCTGATCACAACCGTTGGAGCCCAGTGGTTCAGCCTACTTCCAGTCCTCCTCACTGTCCAATTATGCAGGCTGTACTTCATTGTTTTGTACATGAGGATGTTATGGGAGATGGTGTCAAAAGCCTTATTTTCTTGTTTTGCTTTTCCAGGTGCTGTTGAAAAACCTCACAGAAGTCAGCATGTGCAGGATCATTTTGGAGGATATTCTAGGAGTAGAGGTAGGATTGCATCGTTAAAATTTATGGGTTTGGGGGTGATTAAGCCTTCCTTTTGGACAAAACATTTAGAATGGAGGACCTTGCAACTGGTGTCCGAGCAGATTCTGGAAAATCAAATTTTACTGTGTTGGTAGCAGTACTGTTGCTGAATGATGCAATTCTTTACGGAACACAGTAGTTACACCTGTCCTAAGCTTTGTAATTTTAATTCATTTTCTTTGTGTTATAAAAGGACACCTTTGTCATGTGGTCCTTTTTGTTGAGTGGGAGGTAGGCAACAGACCTGAGGTCCCTTTCAGCCTGAATGATTGTGTAGTTNCCACCAGTGTGTACTGGTGCCTGGAGTTATTCCTCCCCAGGCGCAGGATTTTGCATTTCTCTTGTTGAGCTTCAAGGTTCTTGCCTCCCCATGTCTCTAGCATGTTTTAAGTTTACTCTGAGTGAAACACAGCCCTGTGTTATGTCCTGGTTTCGTATGTCTGCAAACTTGCTGAGGATGCATTCTGTCCCATCATCTGAGCTGTGAATGAAAGTGATAAACTGTGTTGGCCCTGATATCAATCAGTGGAGTACTCTGCTAGTGATTGGCCTCCAGCTGGAGTTTGTGCTGCTGATCACAACCGTTGGAGCCCAGTGGTTCAGCCTACTTCCAGTCCTCCTCACTGTCCAATTATGCAGGCTGTACTTCATTGTTTTGTACATGAGGATGTTATGGGAGATGGTGTCAAAAGCCTTATTTTCTTGTTTTGCTTTTCCAGGTGCTGTTGAAAAACCTCACAGAAGTCAGCATGTGCAGGATCATTTTGGAGGATATTCTAGGAGTAGAGGTAGGATTGCATCGTTAAAATTTATGGGTTTGGGGGTGATTAAGCCTTCCTTTTGGACAAAACATTTAGAATGGAGGACCTTGCAACTGGTGTCCGAGCAGATTCTGGAAAATCAAATTTTACTGTGTTGGTAGCAGTACTGTTGCTGAATGATGCAATTCTTTACGGAACACAGTAGTTACACCTGTCCTAAGCTTTGTAATTTTAATTCATTTTCTTTGTGTTATAAAAGGACACCTTTGTCATGTGGTCCTTTTTGTTGAGTGGGAGGTAGGCAACAGACCTGAGGTCCCTTTCAGCCTGAATGATTGTGTAGTTTTACTGTTGAGTTTGGAAAAAACCAAACTGAAACAACAACCAAAAAACCCGCAAACCCACCCAAACCCAAAAGCCTATTCTGAAGTCAACAGTAGGTTTGAATGTTAAGTCGATTCTTTTTTCTTGTTATAGATACTGATGAATGTCTGAACAGACAGTGTCAACCAGTGCGTAGATTTGGTAGCAGAAGGAATTTTGGAAACAGAGGTAACTTTCTGGAGTGTCTGTAATTGTAGTGGCTAGTCGTATTTGATACATTAAATTTTCCCTATTCAGGTGCACCGTTTTGTTGTATTGGAACCACATGAGTATTTATCACTTGGAGGGTAGTACCAGTCCTTACTTCTGCATAATGTAGGCACTCAGTATCACCCCATAGTTTTGACTGCGCAACATAAAATACCCCACCACATTTGCTGGAAGGCAGGACTCTACATTTAAAATCAATACTCTCTTTACCTCTTGGTTTGATTCCATTCTCCCTGGAGAAGGGTATTTTTCTGATAACTTTGTTGAGTCATAATGTAGTATAAAAAGCAGCTGAATATTAGTATTCACATATATGTGATGTGAGGCAGTATACCAGCACTCTTCTGTGGAAGACTTGAAAGCTTGCTTTATTTATCCATAAAGCAATATTTAATCTCTGTCTTCTTCTGCTTATAATGGCGAGCCCCACATTTGCATGCAATGCACATTGAAGAGGTTAGTAATTGGCAGTTTGACAGTACTGCTGCATGTGCTTCTGCCAAGTAGTATCGAAAGCACATAGGGCAGTGGAAGCTGCTATCACATAGCATCTGTAAGCGCGACTGGTTATGAAACAAGGAAGATGGAAGCTGTAGTCTGGGTTTGGGCATGTTTAGCAGAAGTTCTGACTTGCGGAAGAGCTGCGGAGCCACGTGAAGTTACTATATTTATTCCTTCAAGAAATTCTACACCATTTCTGTATCTCTTAGATTGATAACCATTATGGATGGGTAGGGGAAAGCTGGACTTGTTTGACTAAGCAGGCAGCAGCGCTTTGGCAGTGCTGTGGGATGATGATGAAGAACAGTTCTGCTGTAGACTCTGGCAATTGTGAAGTAACTCACAAGCTGTATTTGAAGTCTGTAGTATTTATGGATGCTCATATCTAGGCTGTCTTTTACATTTGAGCCTTTATGATATGATTTCCACTCCCTCCCCCGCCCCCAACTTGGAAAAGCTCAAGTGACATATAAATCGGTAGGCACTAAGCATTGGTAGGGAAGGAGCTACAGATGTTGTGGTAGGAGAACTTGGTGTCATTTAGCAGAAGATGCTCTTTGTCATTACAAGATGATAGAACAGGTGTTCAGTTGAAGAATAAAGACTAAGGAGTAAATGACGATATAAGTTGACTGCTTGGGTCTTAGACAACCCCTAAAACTGTCTAATCTAACATGAGAAATACCTTGTTGACACATGTGGCTGTTTACTTCCACTCCCTCCCCATCAGGAGGGGCTTAGAAATAATACAGTAAATACTTGGCACTGTTCATCCCAAGCAACTAAATAAACAATACTGAGTAATAAAAAAATAGAAGTTGATAGATCTGAAGGGCCGGTTTTCAAATCCTTGCTCCATAGGAGGCAACAATTGCAATACTACCTCACTTTACAGTACTGGTTATGAAAACTGAGGAGGTACAAATGCTGTTAGTTGCCCTGTGACTGAACCAGAGGACTGAACTGATCTGCATCATAATCAAAGAGTTGAAAGTTAGTAGCTTATAAAGCATACATGCATGTAAAGTCAAATACTTCAAGACTTAGTGTTTGATATACTTCTTTCAGGAAGCAATAATACAGGAGAGCAGTAGACTGTTCTCCTTGTCATGCTTTTTGGCAAAAAATACTTCTTGTCATTTTTTCATATGTTTAGACAGATCACTTGGTTTTACTATACTTTTTATCTGAAGTCATAAAATAACGACTGTGAAGAAAATTGCCAAATAAGACACTTGATCTGCAAATTAGGCAAACTGAATTGTTCTGTGCTATGCTGTACTGCAGGTTTTCAAGAAAGAAACACAGAAGATCCTAGTACACAAAATAGAGGTTTTGGAGGATTTCCTGGTGGCTTTGGAAGAAGTGAGAGTAAGTTGCGTGTTCTGGTTTTTTTCCTACTGACTAGTTTGTATGATAACAGCATACATTTGCTCATTCTTTCTGGATTTGGTTGCTCCGTGAGAACTACAAGTATAAAGGTGACAGCTATGAAATAGCTTCTGTTCTTCAGCTGTGTTATGGAACATGGATGGCATCTTTGAAAAGTAGTATCACTGGGGAATAATTCACCGTAAGTTGGAGTTACAAAGAATCTGTTAGGGCTGGTGCACTGTAGAATTCTTGGGATAAATAGTATTAACTTTAGGTATGGTATTTCATTATAGTAGTTTTAGACACTATATCCACTATGCTGTGTATGACTTACAGGTATTGAAAATGAGCAAAGAGACAGACCTTGGTCTGGCGTTTTTCTTGGCTTTAGAGGAAGAGGAGTATTTGGAGGTCGTGCAGGTGAGCCTTTACTAGGGTGGTGAACCTTTCAGATTTCCTCATTGTTGATTTGTGGCAATGCAATACCTTCTTAGCTTTGCTAAATGCTGTCGCTGTGATTGTTCTCCCTGTCTGAATTAACCTACTGCAAATGTTAGATAGCTTGCTTGCATGCCCACACAAGACATGTTTGTAACTTGGATAAATTCTAGTAATTGGATTTTCAAAGGTGTTGTCTTCCATAATTTTTCTTTTGGTCCTTCTGCTACTGAGTGAGTTAAAGCACCGTGAAGCAATGGTGCTAACCCCAAAACTCGAAGCAAGCCTTTAAGAACTTGCTTAGTTTTGAAATAGTCACTCTAGACTTTTCAACGCCCTCTATAAAGGGAAGTATTGTTTTAGGTTTGTCCAAGCTGACAAGTAAGGTTTGTAGCTCTGAGAGGCCAGGTCTTCCTGATGACTTTATTCTAATGTTGCGGATTTTTGCTGCCTACAAAGGATTTTTACCTCATGGTCTTATCTTCCTGTGCCACTGATGCTACTGTAACTTGTAACCTATGTGTTGTGCTACCTGGAGCATAGTAATTATCACTCACAAAAGTCCCATAATTCAAATTAGAAATATCATTAAACTAGCGTAATGGGTAGTGGATGGCTGATGTTCTCAATGTAAGAGCATTTTGTGTGATACTGGTAAAAGAATTTTTCACTGTAGAAAAGATACAGTGATTAGTATATATGTTTTCTGAAGTGTTCCTTAATATCCTAAGAACAATTGATTTGCCTCTATTTGACTTAGTTCAAATGAAGTTTTTCAGAATTTTAGTTCAAATGATGATTTTCAGAAACATGTGTTTATAGAGGCAACATGCTAATACTCATAGTGGATGTAACTGCATCCTTAATGCAGGATAGTCATTGCTTACTTTTTCATGACCGTTGTATAAAGTATTAGTACATAAAGACTGTTACGGATATTGGTAGGCAACAGTTGCACTAGTCTGTATAGAGGTTCATGTGGAGAGATAATTCTTCATAAAGAGTAGTTTGTTGCATGGGAAGTATGCCCTTTTATAGTAAGAGAATGTGTCTCGATCTAGCGAAGACACAGAGCAAGCACTGCTAGGCTGTTGTGCTGCCTCCACCTCTGAATAATGCTAATGTCACTAACGGAGTCTGTAGAGTTAATGAAGGGAGGGCTGTGCTGGCTTTTCTTAAAACAGTTACGTGTTTTGCATAAAAGTGATTACACACACTGTATGTTGCATCTTTGCTTGGATTCTCTGTCACTGTCTTGATGAAGCTGTAGTTTTACAGAATTGCTTGAGAGTATTGCTGCTGAACAGAGCATTCCTGATCCATGTCACATTAGTGGCTGCCTCTTTAGAACTGGTATTTATGTTTCGAGTTAATAATTTGGTCTTGTTGAGAGTGAGCAATTGTATTAATATGCTCCTCTGATGCTATTCTTTTGTGATTGCACTGCTGCAGTGAGGGTGAAGGAGGCATTGCAGGGTCACTGTACTTCTGTGGTACCTGTCTTAAAATTGTCAGTGTCA
Organism: Burhinus bistriatus; assembly: GCA_013397275.1. Classification (NCBI taxonomy): domain Eukaryota; kingdom Metazoa; phylum Chordata; class Aves; order Charadriiformes; family Burhinidae; genus Burhinus; species Burhinus bistriatus. Next base: position 15,767 of record VYXH01009164.1, on the reverse strand, counting down.
CGGTATGATTTTCATGAATGGCTTGAGCTGCATATTTGAGTAGAGAACCTATTAACAGCCTGTGTTGTTGTCTTTCCTCTTCTGTCAGTCTTGTCCTTTATCTACATTTCTAGCCTCCTTTCTTTGCCATAGAGGCCTTATATTAAAAGAGTTTTTTTTACTCTTCTTTCAAATCAGCAAGAGAAGTTCCTGCACAGAATAGCTAGAGGCTACCAGTTAGGTTTAAGGCTTTTACTGTTTTGTGAATAGTAAAAGCAAGGACTTAAAACGATTCTGTAAATGCTGCTGTTGTTAGCTCAGTCTTAATACAGTTTTTACATATGTAAAACATGTGGTACTTCCTCAGTTAAAAATAAATGTCTTTGTTTTTCAAGTGATAATGAAAGCAACACTCACACAATACGTGGATGTCAAGGTCAGAACTTCATGGAGTGGTGGTTGTAAATGTGTGGCTCTTGAAATAACAGGGTAGTTTTCTATTCTGGTTTAAATTGTCTCCAAACTCTCGAAAAATTACTGTGATGACACTGAGGTTCATGCCTATGGCTCTCTAGTTATATAGAAGTTGGTTATATAGCATAAAACAAGCATCTCCTGATTTTGTGGAAAAGTTACATGGTTCTTAAAAGCAAGATACTGTAATAGTGAGCATGTGTGAATTTCTTGTTACAATATTTTGTTTATCAATAATTTTTAGGGGGAAAAACCTCACTTAAGAGGTAACAAAACAAGGTTATAACACTGACATTTCATGGCACTTCAATTTCTTGTTATAGGTGATATTTTTTGGCTCGTGATTCATCTCAAGTAAACATAGACGACTATATCTGCCTTTGCAAAGCACGTGCTGGATTTAGAAGGGATCATTTCCCTTGGTTGTCTTTAAATACAGCTTGCTTTATCTAGGCATCTTATGATGGCCAGCTCATAATCTAGGATCATTGCATTTGATTTGATGATAAGGGACTTCGTACCAGTCAAGTAAGGAGCAGATCTGGTTTGTGAAGTCATCAGCAAGATGCTGGGTTTAATTCCTTGATGTTGTTACTCCAGGGTCCTGCTGAGCAACGTCTTCTGACATCCTCTTTCTGCCCTTTAAAACACAAATATGGGGCCTTTGTCTTCCAGCTTTTTGTAACTAAGCTTTCATTGCTTACCTGAGTATTTCTACTCATTCTACCAACCACATCAGGATCCACTGTTGAGTTTTCTAAGTGCCTCTAGGAGTTTTTCATTATGGTTCTTACTTAGATTTTTTCTCAAATGAGCTATTTATTCCTAAAAGTAATTAACTCTGGAATGCTTTCTTTAACAGCACCTCACAGAGAATGCAATGAAGAAGCAGGTTCTGAAAGAGGTAAGTAGCCTCACAAGTAATGTGCCAGTTTTAGTTTTCTTTTAACTAAAGGAGCATTCTCTTACTTAAAGTACCTGGAAGTAATTGGGCAAAAAAGAAGGTAGTGATATGGGTAGATGCATAACCATGTCAAAACTGTTCATGTAACGTGAGTTGCCAAGCAAATACTGTTAAACTCAGTATGTTTAAACTTCAGTCATCTTTAAATTACTGGGCAACACAGTAGTCTTTATTTAGGTGGGAATGACCAACTTCTTGGAATGGAGTGCTGTAGAATTCCTCTGTTGCTGGCTGTTTCTTCTTTCTAATGGTAAAGCTTATCTACTTGAGACGCAAGTGTTAAAGGGAACTTAATTGGCAATAATGTAGGCATCTAAGTGATGATAGTCATTAAAGCAAAGCACAAAGGAACAGTAGCTTCTCAGTTTCAGATGCTGTAGTATCTAGGATGCTATTTCTGGAAAACAGGCTTGATGTGGTTTACCAAGTGCAAGCTAGTAAACAGAATTTCGTGATTTGTATGTGCAAGAGATCAGGTTGAAATATATGATGAGTAGATGTTCTGACGTGTATTGGAGGCGTCAGTTGGGACAATGTATTAAAACATTTACTTACCTGCAGTGTTTTTTGCAAGTGACTTTAGCCTTATTTTGCCTTTCTCTTACTCTTGAAATGCAAAAAGGCAAACAGTGAACTCCTGATGTCTGTATGAATAACTTTGATTCTTCCTCATTTGCGGTCCCTGTGAAATGGCTTCTACTGCTAACCTTTTAGTGAGCATCAAATAATTAATTTTATACTTGCGAGTTTATTAGCTTTAAAAATACTTTAAGGAATACAGAAATATAAATGTACTACCATGAGCAGATTAATTTTATCTTTGTGTATTAATAAATGCATTGTTATTGACTAGGATAATTTATAGTGTAAAAAGTTTTTGTAGTAGAATTGGGTTTTGTATGGTGGTAAAGTACAGCTCTTCAAAGTATGGTCCTTAAGCAAATGTGAGACAAGAATGCATTACAAAAGCCTGACTTTATTTGTAAGTGAGTTTTAGGTCTAGTAGTATAAAACTAAATACTAATAGAATTCATTTATGAAATTTCTTGCTTTCCTGGAAAGCAGAGAGAAGTCTAAATGACATCCCACTGAACTTAACTTCAATAACTCCATACTTAAAACAGTTTAAGTTTTCTTTACATTGTTCATGAACTGGAATGGTTGTGTTCTTAAGGTCCAAAGGTGACTTATGTGCCCCCTCCTCCACCTGATGATGAACAAGCCATCTTTGCACATTATCAGACAGGAATTAATTTTGACAAATATGATGAAAACATTGTCGAAGTGTCAGGACTTGACCCTCCAGCACCATTACTGGTTAGTGAACTCTTAATTTCAGGGTTTATGATGTGTACACTGAGTCAAATGTTCACTGCTAATGAAAATATTATAAAGATTTTGAATCTTGCAAACACTACTATGTTGGAAGGAGATGCTGCCCATTTGAAAGACACAAATTTGAATTCAAAATGACATTGACAAAGTACAGGAATGGCCCAGAGAACGTAATACCGGATGGACAGGAAGTATAGTCCTTAAATTGCAGAAAACCACCAGTTTAGACCTGAATGAAAGGTCTTCGGCCGTGGTTTCTGGGAAGGCTGGTAGAGTCATCTTTTTGAAGTCTATTACTGGGGGATCTTTAACAATGTAAATGAACACCTGTGGGAATAGTTTTCATTTGGACAGAGGTGTTTTTGAGTAATTCTTACCCCTGTTTCCTGTGGCTGCTATTTATTGTTTAAAAGTAATATATAACTTTGCTTCTACTCTGTACCAGGTGGCTAGCGTTTAAAAAAAAAAAGGGGTATTTTTAGGGAGAAGAATGAAGAGGGGTGGAAGGGATAGTAGCACCTGTGTTGAAAAAGAAGATGCACAGAGCTTTTTCATCATCCATCTTCTGACAGGTTTTGTCACTGAAGTTAAACTGATTTTGACATGTATGATGCTTGTCAGTCCTGGATAGGGATGTTGCCTTAGCTCCCTTAGTAGGTTTAGCACAGAGACTGAGTGTGTATTGCCTACATGAAATGAAACTGAACAGTTTTAGTTTGTTTTAATAGCATGCCATGATGTGAGTTTATGTGCTTGAATTGAGATGTATAGCTTCTAAGCAGTTTTCTCTCAAAGCTAGTAAGGCCAGCTGAAGGCCTTCACTGTCCTACAGACAACTTTGCTTGAATGGCCTGAGCAGGTTGAAGAAACCTTTGGGGCTTTTACCTGTGGGAACCTTGGCAATTTAGATGACTGGTGAGACCCCCCTCAGAAGTTAGTACTTTTCAGTGTTTGGATATCTGTATCCTGTGGTAAGCATCTCAGTTTTTAAAGTTTAACTTCTGTGGTTGTGTACTGTTAATAATAGTATTCTTTTCACTTGCAGGCTTTTGAAGAAGCTAACCTCTGTCAAACTTTAAACATGAACATTGCTAAAGCTGGATACTCTAAACTTACTCCAGTGCAGAAGTACAGCATTCCTATTATACTGGCAGGACGGGATTTAATGGCATGTGCCCAGACAGGATCAGGAAAAACTGTAAGCATTTTGTGTAGTATTCATACTACTGGAAGTGTGTGACCATGAACTTCTAGGTGGATGCTGGAGTCTTCCACGTGCCAGATGCTTCACAGCTTGTTTTCTAATGATTTGACTAGCACTGCAATGGCAAGTGTAGTATTAAGCACAGATACGAATGATGGGTGGGCTGAATTTCTCCTTAATTTCGGTCAACTAGTGTCTTGATACAGCAGGCCAGTCTTCAGAGCTACAGATACAGATTCGGCAGTATAGGCAGCCATAGAAACTGCTGATGAGGAAAAAAAACCACCAAACATCACCAGTTGAAAGTTGTGGTTTCTTTCTGTGTTGTGTGGGGTTTTGTGTTGGGGTACGTGTGCTTTTCTGGTTTGTGATTTTTTTTTTTTTTAAGCTTATGCCAGATTCTAACAGTGTGTTGTACTGGTTTGTCATCCTTGGTTTGATCAAGTCTGATCTGCGTTGGATTTAGTTTTAGGAGATTCAGTATTAATCATGGAACAGTGTTGAGAGTTGATACCAAGTTGACAGTTGTCTCAACTTGTTACACTGTCTGATGTACCCAAATCTAACCACTGTCAGCTCTGCATGAGGATATTAAGTGTAGCTTTTTGCCATTCGGTATAGTGTGGAATTCTAGCTTTGTTGTGATGTAGCTTATTAGTTACTTGTTTTGAAAAATCTCTTCTGTTTGCAGAGGGGGAGATGTCCAAAGCTTATGCTATAAATATTCTGAATGCTTTTGGGACTGCTGTACAGATTCTATTTTGGGGGTAACTAGTCTTATATGGAAATTAGCGTGCTAGTGCAGCAGCTATGTTGCAAACTGATCTGCTATTGTAGTAGCCTGGAGAATGGTAGTGCATGGTTACCTTACAAATCTACTGATGATGATGTAAAGCTTGTAAGTAAATGTTCAGCAGGGGTTTTGATCCTGGAGTACATAATTATCAATGTATGCCATCATGGTGTGTGGAACTGCCTGAAGAACTCGGAAGTTAGCTAGTGCATGACTGTGTTTCTACATTATTAGACTCTTAAGATTCAGAGAGATACTGTCATGCTTCTTAAACAAGGAGAAAGAAGCTTAAATGTTCTGTACTGCATTCAGATCAATCCTTTTGCAGTCTGATTTTCTTGAAGTTGATAGTGTGCTGTATCATTCTAGCTTTAAGATTGATACGCGGCTTTAGTGTGACTGATAAAAGCCTTAAGACTAAACAGCATAAATACTGATGCTTTTTTTTAGGCAGCTTTTCTTCTGCCAATTGTGTCCCACATGATGAGAGATGGCGTAACTGCCAGTAGCTTTAAAGAGCAGCAAGAACCAGAATGTATTATTGTCGCCCCAACTAGAGAACTGATAAATCAGATCTTCCTAGAAGCAAGGAAATTTGTATATGGGTAAGCTTTTGCTCTGTTGCCTGTTACTGAGTACTACTTTGTCTGAATCAGCAGTGTTTTATATTTTTTTTCCATGAACACTCCCCAAAATTTTTCTGTGCCAATTGAATGACTACGAACACTTGAATTTGGATGGTAATGCTGGCTAGCAGGTCTCTTACTATGTGGCTAGGGATTTAAACACCTGCTCTTCCTGATATTGGGGGGTGGGGAGGGGGGAGGCTTACTCCAGCTTGAAGAGGAGATAAGTACTGAACTTGCATCACATCAGCTGTAACATCTTTGTCGGTGACATGGACAGTGGGCTTGAGTGTGCCCTCAGCAAGTTTGCTGCCAACACCAAGCTATGTGGTGCAGTTGACACACTGGAGGNCTGGAAGAGGGTAGATTTAGATTAGATATTAGGAAGAAATTCTTCCCTGTGAAGGTGGTGAGACACCGGAACAGGTTGCCCAGGGAAGTTGTGGTGGCCCCATCCTTAGAAGTGTTTGAGGCTGGGTTGGATGGGGCTTTGAGCAGCCAGCTCTAGTGGGAGGTGTCCCAGCCCATAGCAAGGGGGTTGAAACTAGGTGATCTTTAAGGTCCCTTCCAGCCTAAACCATTCTAATGCTTTTATGAGAAATGAAATCTGGTGGGCTAAATTAGACTTCCTTTTGCTCGTTCAAGCAAACTTTTGCTTGGAAGCTGTCTCTGTCTTTGGGAAGTACCATCATGTTTGCATGTCTGCTTACTAAGAATAGCTTCTTAATCTCTAAAACCATTGTAACTATGTAGCTAGTTCTATTAATTATGCTATTTTAAACTAGATACAGATTATTTCACAATAAAATAGCTTTGAATTTAGAAAGTTTCTGCTAGAGCTGCCCTGCAGTAAAAGCAAGGTAACTACATTTGGGGGGCAGTTAAGCAATATTGGGGTGTGAATCTCTTGGCTCTAAAAAGTTGCATGTGTTTTGATCAGTTCAGATTCATGATATTCTTAAACTCTTTGGTTTAGTTCACAAATAGGGCTATGAAATATGTATATTAATTGATAGCGATTAAATGTTGAAATGTTGTGAGTCCAGCCTGTTTCTAGTCTTGACTAAAGCTGTCTGAAAAGTTCCAATTAAACCTGGTAAAAAGTTACCAAGTTTATCTGGTTCACCATTTTTGCATATGAAGCTGAATTAATATATTCAAGAATAGACAGTTTGAATTCAAGCATGAAAATACTCACTGCATGCATGTAAAAGCCTTAGCAAGAGGTTATAAAGATAAGCTTGTAAACTTGCTCTTTAGCTATGTAAGGTATTTCTTGCTCGTAGAGGTGGTTTTCTACAGGAGAAGAATATCTGATGTAGCTCTATTCAGCAGATCTAAACAAAAACCTTAGTTGGATGAGCACTAAGTAGTTTAGTGTTTGAGTAGGTTTGCAGTCTAATGCTTGTGTGGCACACTGCGTGGCCAGCCTGATTAGTTGCTTTACAAAGACCCATCTGTGGGTTTTTTTTTTTTTGCACTGTCCTTTCAAGGTGTGGAAAGATTACTTCTAAAGCTCTAAAAGCATCTCTTTGGTGGTTCTGCTTTTTCTAAGTGGGCTGTATAAAAGGGGACAATGTCTAACACCATTTTGACTCTTACTGCCATTAACTCAGTTGAAGGGAGAGGGAAGAATGCTGGTGCAATGAAGAATTCTTTCCAAGTAACCCACCTGTGCAGCCACTACTATGTAGTAAGAATGGGAACTTTGAGCTTATGGTGAGTGAGTTTCTGGTCTTGGGTACTGCTTTTGGTTATAAGATGTGCTGTATGGTGAAGGAATGGAACCACTCTAAGCTGGTTTATGGTAAATCTGGTAATATTTTTACATATTTTCATAAATCAATACTGTTTGCATACTTACATAATTAATCCAATCTTTTTCTTTCTAACAGAACTTGTATAAGGCCTGTTGTGATCTATGGAGGTACACAAACAGGCCATTCAATTCGTCAGGTAACGCAAGGCTGTAATATACTGTGTGCCACTCCAGGAAGGCTTCTAGACATCATTGGAAGAGCGAAGGTTAGATCTTAAAACTTAACCTGAATTCCCTAATCACTTTTAGCTTTTTACAGATTGGTTTTCATTCTTCAGAGTCGATAGGAGCAAAGACAGAGCTATGAAAACCAGTCAGTATGCTGCCTTTATAGAGGCACTTACATAAAAAACAAGTAGGCTTTTCTTAGAATATCTAAATACCTTGAGGTTTTTAAGAGTAGCGCGAGTCCAGATCTCTTCAGTCCCTTTCAGGGCCCGCTGGAAAATATCAATCTAATCAGGAGCTGCAGTGCTCTTGGCAATTAAATTTTATAGTTTAAATACATGGAACACTTTCTGTTAGTTCTTGTGGAAAATTCAGTAGCAGATTTTCACTTGATGTCCTGTTTGTTTTGCTGCAGTAGCTTTTTATCTGTCTGGAACTATGCTAATATTCATTCTGTGAATGTTTTAATATTGATTTTATTCAAAATACAAAAAGCTCCAGGTGCAATATTGTATTTGAATGTTTATTTTTCCAACCATTATAAGTTCAAATATAAATTGCTGCATATTTTAATGATGAGTCAGTGATGCTGCACTGACAAATGAAGCTTGGAAAAACACTTCTTGGTAATAAACTGGAGATTGGCTTCTGCGATTGTCAGGCTTCTAGTCAAAATGGCAGTCTTGGTCAGCAACAGGCAAGTTGTAATGTCCTTAATAATGCTTCCTGACATAAATTTTTTCAGAGCAAGGAGTTTTTTTGAGAATGTGTGAGGGTTATGAGAGAACCTTTCTAAAACTCATTCAGCACGTCTGTTTTGAAATTCTGTCTAATAGTTGGTCTGTAGGCTCTATCTTGATTTACATTGATGAACCAAGTTCTGAAGCACTTCAGTGTATGAGTACTATTAGAATTAGTGCAAGTTAAAAAGTTAAATAGAGGTTGAGATGCAAATAGAACAAAAGGCACATAGGCTTTGAGTTGTGAATAATTAACTTCTACTAGAAAGAAAGAAGTTGGATTTTGGCAATTAGGACATTCTATAAGTGTATACCGTCAGTGAAGCAATACAGTTTTTCTTTCACTTAAATATTTGCAGATTGGTTTGCATAACGTGAAATATTTGGTGCTAGATGAAGCGGACCGCATGCTTGATATGGGCTTTGGCTTGGATATGAAGAAGCTGATTTCTTACCCAAACATGCCACCAAAAGACAAACGTCAAACACTAATGTTCAGTGCCACTTTTCCTGAAGGAGTTCAGAGGTGAGTAAAGTAAAAATGGAAGTATATCTGAAGATGCACTTGTATAGAACTAAATGTCTGAAGAGTTGTTAAGAGCATTCCTTATGTTTAAAAGCTTACAATCTTGCTAGAAATTATGAAAAGCTGTGATGTTAATGTTCCTTGCTGAAGATTTAGTGTTTTTAGGTAGCAGAACCAGTAACTTGCATAGATTAACTGCTTAATTTAGGTGGGAACTCTAAAGCAACTTACAGAGTTTTTCTGAGGGCTTTTAACCTCCACTTCTGCAGAAGTCCTCTTACTGGCCCTGTTGTTTCTTGTCCCTCCCCCATCACATCTGTGCAAGCTCAAAAAGAGTGATCTTGCTGTTTCACGAGCAGCACTAGTAGGGCTGTCTTTGGCACCAGGACATAATATAACCAGACATCCCAATTATTGTTCAACTCACCAGCCTTTCTGATACACAATTCTTATTTACATGCTTAAGTGCTATTTGTTTTCGGTAGTTTTAAAGCTCCCACAAATGGATTTAGGATATATCTTACAGCTCTAGTGCTCACTACCCTTCCACTTTCCAGACTGAGACAGCAGTCTTCGACAGATGGTAGTGGGGTTGCTGAGACTGGGAATAACAGGACAAAACATCTCATTCGCTATAGATGGATGGAAATTATTCAGTATTTCTACTTTTGAAGAGACAGGCATCTGAATACTCATTCTTAAATCAGAGGAGTCTAAACTTCAATTTGAGCAGTTGACGTAATTTTGATGGATTTTGTGGTACAGATACTGTTGTGACAGTATCACTAGTAAGCATGTTACAGTTTGAGGGCATGTAAACTGATCAGAGCATTGCAGTGAAGTATGTTGGTACTTCAGTGAGTCAAATCCTGACAACTTTCTTCTGGCTTTCAAAAAGCCTGACAGATCTTTTTTGAGGTGGGAGGAAAACATCTTCAGTAGTTAATTGTCCTGAATGAAAGAGGAAAATGGGCTACTTTCTCCCATTCAATCAGTTAATACTGACAGCTATTAACGAGATGAATCGCCTTTCTTTAAGTAGGATTGAATTCACTTTAAATTCAGTCTCAAGTATTCTGTTGTGGCTTTGGTTCCTCAGTCAATTTTTTCATAAAGTTTTTTCTATTGAAGAAGATCTTGTAGTGAACTAATAACAGCCTGGTTTCCACAGCTAGGAATCAAGCATTCAGATGATACTGTACATGAGTGTGGTTCATGTTCATGCCATGTGTTTACTGTTTGTGTGGGAATGTGGTCTCACTTTGCACTGCATCCTGAGAAGAGATCTGGTGTGTCTCCGTTTAAGATGCACAGTGTGCTCTGATTGGCTCAGGTTTTGAGATTGAGAGGAATCTTGATCCCTTGATCTCTAGATCTGTTGTCTTTATCAACGTGCTTTTGCTAATGCTCTTGCTATATGTTTTTGCTACATACTGAGGGATGAGTAAAGAGTACTGTAACTACCAGCATCTGAAAGGAGGAGACCCCTTCAACTGTGCAGGATGTTTACTGTGTGCTTCTGTTTAATGAAAAGAACCAAACAAACAAAACCCAGAGGTACCTTTCTGCTGCGAGTCTTGCAGGATTTACAAGTGCTGTTAGAAGACTTCAGAAACCTGAGTGCTTGAATCATGGTTTGGAAGTGCATAGTGACATTCTTGTAACCTTTTGAAACTGGAATGCCTGGGGCTGATGTTCTCATTTTAGACAGTGAAAACCCTTCTTCTCTGGAGTCAGTTTCTTCCTGGATTTTACCACCTTTCTGATTCTGGGGTCAGGGAAGCTAACGTTTTCCCATACTCTGCTAGCAAAACAACTTTGGACAGCATACTACTTCGATAGTATAGGACAGGGTGCTTTCTCTGGCTCTGTTGTGTTCAGACTCTCCTTCACTTCTTATTCAATGAGTGTAATCAGATTTAGCTGTAGTATACCATTTGGTTTCATACTTGAATTTGAGTCTCTGCTGTTACATAAGCTTTTGTTGTGATCATCAAGGCACTTCCTGTGCACGTAAGTTGGGAGAACCATGCGTTTTGTAGCCAACTGGTGAATTTAGTTTAGCATAGCTTTATATCTCCCATTAAAAGGTCTTTTCTTTCTTCTCTCCCTTGCCTTTTTTTTGTTTACTGTTCAGTTCTCAGAGTTTAAACTTGCCCTTTACTTTCAATTTAGAACTATGTCTCTCTGTGACATCTTAAACCAGTCAGATCTTAAGACTGAACACATTTAAATCTCTAGTAACTTGCTTATTTGCTATGAAAAACACAGTTTCAGTGGCAATTACACCAATAAATCAGGTGGGAGATTCAAGTCCTTAGGGCAGTCTTTTAACATTTTTAAGACTTTCTTCTTTTCTAGGAATTTGTTCTAAAACTTGAGTTTGCCTCTTTTCAGTTAAAGGTTGTCGTGTTTACCATCTGAATTTTACTGCAGTGGAAGCTGCTTTGTGTACACTGGACATGAAGCATACTCATGTTTTGATAAGTTAATACAGTTTTGTAAAACTCTGAAGTATTATGGGACATTCCAAGGAATTACCTGTTTTGGTGAGTTTGATCTCTCATGTAAGATCACCTATGTAAGGGATAACTGAAGAGGAACGCTATCTGAACAAAGTTTTGACTTTTGCCTGGGCAACTGGTAAATAAATGTCATGTAATAAACTGTGTTTTTAAGCAATGCTTTTGTTGAACAGTCAAAAAGGATGGAATTGTCTCTTGAAGGCCTGTTTTGAATTCTGGCCTGTGTAGAATTCTTCCCTGTTCCTCCAGCTAGTGATGAAATAGTGCTCTGAGAATGGTTCTGTGAGCGTATGTCAGTAACTCATTTTATTACACACATCTAGGTGGAACTCTTTGAGATGACTAGAAAATGCAGTGTTTGTATTATGAAAAGCTGCTGGGATGTAATCATCTTATTGATCAGGGGTTTTTTGTACAGCTTTCTAGAAAAGAATACAGACTTTTAGCTTTTTTAAAAAAAATGCCTATATGAATATTTATATCCTCTGCCTTGTGAGGAATGATACGAGTATTTGTTGTGAGGATTGCTTAAACGTAAATGAAGTTACTTGATCTTAAGGCAAAAACAAGCTACATAATAGACTTCATGTTACTTAATTTTGTTTCTTTTCAAGGCTGGCTGGTGAATTTTTGAAAACTGATTATTTATTTGTTGTTGTTGGACACGTGGGTGGAGCTTGTAGTGATGTTCAGCAAAGTATTCTTCAGGTTCCTCAATATTCCAAGAGGGATAAACTGATAGAAATTCTACAAAGCATAGGTAACTTTCCTTATTGCTGATTGTTTTCCAGGGAAGATAAATGCTTGTTTTTAAACTTGTGCTCTTGCTATTCACGAGGTCACGATTACATTCTATTGTGTTACATGCGTTACAAGACTACTGGTAGAAGCTTGAAGCAGACCTTGGGGAGTTCTAGGCTTTTAGGCATATTTGTGTTATGGGTATTTGTTAAGGTCTCATCCCTGAGTACTAGCAAGACAAGGTTTCCGGGTGGTTAGTTTCTTTATGTGGTCAATTACAATACTTAAGCATCTGGGAGTATTATCTCCAAATTATAGGTGTATTAAACTTCTTACACGAATGTTTTGGCTTTTATTTTGTTAATGGCTAGGATTTTTCCATTTTTTTTCTCTGAACGTATCTTAAGTTTTAATGCTGAAAACTGGAAGGGAGTTTGGAATTAAAAAGTGGTCTGTGTATCTTGCTGTTCTGTGCCCAGAACAGCGTGCCACTTCTAGCCACATGCTGTAGAAAGGGAGTGCATACTTCTCACAGAGAACATCATTCATTTCCTTCTTTTATTGAGGAGAAAAATAAGATGCTCTTGTCTTCACCTAGGTTTCTGTGTTGATCTAGAAATTTATGGATTGAATTTAATTAGTTCAACATGGGCAACAAGTTACAATCATACCTTAAAGGCTTTATTCAAAACCTGTTATATAAGTAACTACAACTGTGAATAGTGAAAATGCATCAGGTTTCAAACTGCAGTGGATCTGAACTCTTGTTTAACATAGATCATGAACGAACCATGGTGTTTGTGGACACAAAGAAAAAAGCAGACTACATTGCAGCCTTTCTTTGTCAAGAAAAAATACCAACCACTAGCATCCACGGGTAAGTATCTTTTAAGTGAATGCCACTTAGCATTATCTCTTATGAGAAGCTTTTATTGAGATTTCATGCTTGGCCATATTTGTGTGACTTAGCTTGCCTTGTTTCAGATAGCCCTGTAATCCTCAGCAGCTCTGCCCAATTGAGAATGTAGCGTTTGCTGACTACACATCTCTGGTTGACCACGCTTCAGATGGTGTATATGAACTGGAGAATCTTACGCCTACTGCTAAAAAAAATTTAGTGTATACTAAATTCAGTAGAATCAGCTGTTGTTTATATGTAGTTTTTGTCATTATTTGTGTAACCAAAACCAAACCTTTTGTTGTTACTGGTGTGATGATATTTGTAAATTTAAGTGGCATTTGTGGACCTTCCACTCTATCTTAAAGGCGTCCTCAAAGTAACGAGATAAGTTGAGTCATGTATCAGACATTTCTGGTGCTGTCATTTCTGCCTCCTGGATGTGTTCATGGGCATAGCATTTGTATGAAGATCAATCTAAAGAGAAGATGCTTCCAACTTTTGTTTGTAGTCTACTTGCTAGTGTTGTGTACCTGAACAAATGCTGAGGAAGAAGGTGAAAATAGTTGCTAATTCCAGGTCTAAACCTATCTAAAAAGATGGTCTGTCTTTAACCTAAGCTTGAATGTAGTTCTGTGGTGTTTATTTATATGTCAAAATGTAGGACAACAAACTGAATCTGAAGATTCCCAGTGAACTGTAACACATCAGAAATGTAATTTTGCAATTATTTTAATCTTGAAATAGGAGGAAAGAACTTGAATTCTTGTCAATAAAAGGATGTTTAAACATCCTGTTAAAACAGACATCAGAGTATCAAGGTTGTAGATGGCTTAGAATGATCTTAGAACACAGATAAAAGGTATTTGTGTGTATCCTGTGCCCTATCAGTCTTACAAGTGTGTGAAAGGTCATTTTGAGAAGATCTGGCCTTCTGTTCTTGGCTAACCTGAATTGCTGTCCCACAACCTGTCTTGTGTGGGAGGAGGTGCTTCACATTTCTGTAGAATTATTACACTGTGAGTTAAGCTGTACTGAGATAGAGAATTAACTGGTTCCATGGAAGTTGCTAGACTGTCATAAATGGTACTGATTTCTGATTCACTTGAGTTTTTTGAGTTGAAGTTAGTTATGATAGTTGCTCTTCTCTGGAATAGTGGTTGTACCAGACTTCACTAAATGTCTCTTGTTAGATTCAAAAGAGCACTGTTTTTTAACTGTCTAACTTGTTCTTTCATGTGGACAGCAAAGAACATGAGCTAAACTCTGATCTCTGTATTTAAATACTGGGTAATCTGTAAATGTTCTTTAAAAATGCAAACCCCAGAGCAAATCTAGTTTTCTTCTTGTGATGATAAAAGGCAAGTTCTATGCTGTTGGCTGGCCACACTTTCTGGTATATCTGAAAAATGGCCTATGCAGGAGTCTAGGTAGACTTCGTCTTTGCTGTTCTGGCTCCCTGCTACAAAGCAGTAGGAAGAGCACTTCTAACTATGGCATGAGGAAACAATCCGTTAAACAAGTGGATCTTCTTAGGGAGGCGTTGAGTTTGATACATGACTATCTCTGGGTCTTTTAAAAAAAAAACTTCTAGAGACTGAGGTTAAAATAGTTGCTGTGTCTTACTGCTACTCAGCTGAAAATTCAGAAGACCTAAACTAGTAGTGTGTGAGTTATTTTAGTGTGTGTGTGTGTCCGGAGAACTACTTCTGTCCATGAATCATGACCTTTTAACTTGTATCTTAAATAATACTGCATATTTTTCAAGACATCCATTCTAACCTTTGGTTTCTTTGTAGAGATAGAGAACAGAGAGAGAGAGAAGTAGCTCTTCGGGATTTTCGTTCTGGAAAATGTCCAGTTCTTGTGGCAACTTCAGTGGAAGCGAGAGGCTTGGATATTGAAAATGTTCAACATGTTATTAATTTTGATCTTCCTTCCACCATTGAAGAGTATGTACACCGAATTGGACGAACTGGTCGTTGTGGAAATACAGGCAAAGCAGTTTGCTTCTTTGATAACAGTTCAGATGGCCATCTTGCACAATCTCTAGTTAAAGTGCTTTCAGATGTAAGTTTCAAATCTTGGTGCTTAAACTTTTTCTGTCTTAGGATTTGACTTTAATGTACTGAACAAGTATTATTTCTTTGGTACAGTGGAACTCTTAATATGAATTGGTAAAGCAGCCGAAGTCTTTAAATTCACTTTTCTAATTATGCAGGCCCAGCAGGAAGTTCCTGTTTGGTTGGAAGAAATTGCTTTTGGTTTTCAAGGAGAAAGAGTCTTTACATCAGATAATACCCAAAAGGTAAGTCTGGAAATGAACTGGAAGTCTTGGCTTTTAGAATTGTCTTGTTATAAAAGTGTGTTTAGTGTTATATATCCAGAGTAGTGCCACTGAAACTATTTCAACTGTAACCGTATCCCTTATCTTAGTTGTGCATCTTCAAAGTGCTCAGTGTTTCTGAAACTAATTTTGAACAACTTGCTTGACTTGGACTCTTAAAGTGTGGCCTTACTAGCTTCATTAATCTGGGTCTGTAGTGTCAAGAATTACTCTGTGTAAGAAAAGGTGCAAACATACACAAAGGCTGTAGTTCCAAAAGTTTCTCTACTGCACATGTAGGATAGGAGCAAATAGTTGCTAGTTACACAGTCACTGCTTGTTATGAATAGCTCAGTCAGATAACTCATTTGACTAAAAACTTCAGCTAATTGTATTTAGATAAATGCCCCGATCTGATCCATGTCAAAATTGTTCTTGATGTCTCTGAGGAGTAGCCTTCCGGTCTCTTAGTGTTGCTTATACCAGGTGTTAAAATACAGCTTGAGTAAATGAGACAGCCTAGGTGGCATAGCTCTCAAATCACTCTTCAGTCACTAGCTTAGGATTTAAATTCTATGCCTACTTGTACTTCAAATGATTTTTTTTTTTCCAACTGATTTTTGGTGCTTGCTTTTATCTACTTGGATTT
>VYXH01009161.1:688046-709319 GCA_013397275.1 Burhinus bistriatus | reverse complement strand
GGGGGGGGGGGAAGGTTATTTACTTGGCTAACAATGTGAAATCAAAAGATTTAGTAGAGCTTAGCATCTAAGAGGACTGTCTTTAAAAAAGTTGGATTCATAGTACTGTCCACAACTAGCAGTGCCAATAGTCTGTATTGACAGGAATTCTCCGTTCCTTTGCACAGATGATGAGAAAAATATCATAACAGTAGAAACAATCAGAGCAGATGCTGAAAGCCCTTTGCAGTTTGATCCTCTGCCAGTGTTGTTACCTCGTGTGCCACAAACTAAAATGCCCTCAGTGACATCAAATCTGGTAAGTATTTTTAGCCAGCTGGTTTGTTTCGGGATGAATCAATACAATGCTACCTAAGCAAACAGATTCGAGTATGTCAGGGGACTGTTTAGATACATAACTATTTTGGATTTTGTATGAATGCCGCCTGTCCTTTCTAACACTTAAGTTCTGTTATTCCTCAGTCACACGTTTTAATTCCTACTTTTCTCTTTAAAACTTAGTATTTTATATATGTATTGGACAACCACGTGGTGACTGTTCATTAATGATGTAGTTACACCTTTTAATGATGTTTGAACTCAGTTGTGAGATCAAGGCTTGTGTGTGTGACATCCCATTCTCTGTAGCTTATCTACAGTTAACTCATTAGGCAACAGAAGACAAGTATCAGTGCAGCTGTAACAGTTTTTTTTCTCAGACACTGAATTTGACTATATAATCTGCTTTAGATGATCTGCTCCTAGAGTGGTGAGCATCAAAGTGTTATCTGTTTATTCCATTTTAATTCAACTCTTTCCTTCTTATTTCTTTTTATTTCTTTCTCCTTTATTTCTACCCCCTGCCTCCTCCTCATGTTTCCCGTATGGTATGTGTAGTGCCCAAAAACCAGATGTGGCCGCAAAAGCAAAAAGAGGAGAAAAACACCTCAAGTATGTATGCTGGAAAGATTAAAGCTCTGGTATTTTCTGTTCGCTGTCATTATGGTGGGTGGAATTTGAGGGTTTTCCAGATCAGTGTGTATTCCAGAAAAGGAGTTTGCAGTTCTGTTCTTGACATAAAATGTCAACGTACACTGAAAATTAGTTTCGTAAAACTTCTGATTATAGCCATTGGTGGGAGATCTTGTCATGCAAATGAGAAGCTCAGTTGGAAAATATGAAGTATGAAATAGCATGGTACAATACATTTTCTAAGCACTACCATTTGCAAGGAAAATGGAATGCTAAGATGCCTGTCTTAGAAGGGGAAATAATATAATTGAGTATATATCTGGATGTCATGGAAGAAATTAATTTCTTCCTTTCAAATTTACAAGGACAAAATCCCTAAATATGTGTGTATGTCTCAGCCAAACAGTAATTTACTTATTTATTTTTCAAACTTTCAGGTAAATCTCTCGCAAGGGTCAAGTAGCAGCTCTCAACGTAATCTAAATGGCTTGATGGTGATACATGGGATCCAGCTACAGCAAAGGAATCTGCCTGTAACGGAGAAAACCCTGTAAGAACTATAGATCGTCAGTTGTAAAGTAGAGCACTCTCACCGTGAGAGGGATTCAACCCAAAACACTGTGAGATCATTTTCTGCACTGGAGAAAGCAATTCTCAATTATTTTCCTGCTTGTTTGTTTACTTATTTGTCCTCTATGAAACGGTATGCCTCCAGTACAGGTTTTGTTTTCTTGCTGCTGGTTTAGCACTTAGTGAACTGCTGTGGCATTCCTGTTGGCACTAACTGACACCCTGAAAAGAGATGAAGCTCTGAATGGGATAGAGAAACTGATATGCTCACTTCTGAGAAGCAGACTTGCGTTTGATCTAAACTATCGGTGTGAAAAATGATATTTACAGTGTGTGGGGGGATGTTTAATCTGTTCTGTGACTTTTATACTGGAATCTTCAATCAAAAAGTTCATAGTTCAGTAAAAAAAATTATAGGCTTATTTTTTTCTTTTCCACCCCCTATCCTTTTCTAATTTAGCTAGAAATTACTTTGGATAGTTCTGTTTAAAAAAAAAAAAAAAAAAAAAAAAAAAAAAAAAGAGAGAGGCTCCTGAAGATGAGTACTTTGGTAACAGGGTAGTTACCGGTCATATTGATCATATCTTTTTTGGTGTTGTGATTCTTTTGTTAGGGACCTGGATGACAAACGGCCAGGCTCCAGCTCCATCCTCTCTACCAGAGTGTGGCCAAATCGTGCTCTAGAGCTCAGTGCATCGTCCCTGTCACATTCCACAAGAAGGAGAAACCCACCACCACGCACCCTGCATCCCATCGACACAAGCCACTCTCGTACTGCGACCCCAGGGTCTGTGGATGATGTCTTCAGGGGAACGCGATTGTATGTTTCAAAACCAGTTTCTCACTACAAGTTACCATAATTAGAGAACCCAGCGCATGGAAAGAGCATTCAGTTGAATAGAAAGAATATTAATTACTTGGTTAAAGAATTAATTTCCCATTAAAGCATGATCTCCCCTGAGGAAGCTGAGTTGCTAAAGTTGATGTTTACTGTGCTACAAGGCACATATTTAGGCAGTTTTGAACATGAACTGTAGCGCTCAGCCTGTCCAGTGCAAGCAAAGCAAATAACACCATCTCTTTCTTAACATCAGCTTTCTTTTTTGATAGCCTGTTTCCAAGATGAACTTGGAAGTCCACGGTTTTTGGTGATCAACTGCCTGTTGCTATCCTAGCCCAGACTGGGCTCTTGCTGACCTCAGTGAACCTCCAATCACGTCTAGAATATCTTAGTTTTGTTTGGCATAATGACGTGATTGAATTTAGTCATTTACAGGGACTACAGAGTATTAGGAAACAATGCAGGGTTTAAAATACTGTATTCCACGTTTTGTAAATTTGACGTGATTTCCTTTTAGTTTTGCAGTTTACCTATAAACTTATCCAGCCTGTTATTTTTGTCATGTACTGTTTAGAGAGTTGTTCCTTGTCTGTTTGCAACTGATGTTTCTACACTCTTCCAATATTTTATGCTTCTGTTCCCTTTCCTCAGGCTTCAATCAATTTAACAGTTGTTAACATCTCCCCTTTATTATATTAGCATAAATGTTTAAATGTATGTAGACAGCACTAGGAAAGTCGTCTTTAAAATGGTGATGATGGTTTGAAGCTTTTCTAATGTATTCTTACAGAACATCCTTCAGTCAAATCCAGAAGGTGTATAGAGCTAAGGCCTCTTGATCCATTTCTAGCACTTCTCAAATATACAATAATATACAGACACCTTTCATGAGAAAAAGGCTTTCATATGAAAAGGCTGTATCTAGAAAATAGAATACTTATTCTTTTACATGCCTCCTGTGCCTGAGGCTTAATTTGTTTTGTATTTTGTGCGATTAGATTGGTTTAGCTCCCTTAAGAAGGCTTCTAAAAGCCTCTTGCACCTGGTTCCTTCAAATACTCAAACAAAATATGGAGAAGGTAAAAGCTTTATTTTACCTCCAGATGTTTTATTTGACATTTGTAATAAATGAAAGAGCTACAATATGCATTTGCATTACGTAGCTTTTTTACTTGCTCTGCTTAAAATACAGCCACTGCTGTTTTCTAGGCTCACTGTTTATCTTCAATTGCTAGGCTGAAATTAGCAGTAAGCAGTACTTCATCCTAAAGGATATGAACAAGGAGCAGAAAATAATGCCCTGTTTGGGAACAGGCAGACAAAATTCTACCATTGTAGGGCAAGTGCTCACAAAGACCTTTTTTCTGCAATACCAGCTGCACAGCACGCTCCTTCAAAATGTACTGGATGAGAGGTGCATTTTAACCACCAACTAGTTTTTATATACACCCGTTACCAGGATTTCTACTGGGGTATTCAGTCTCAGACTTATTTTGTCTATAAGCTTAATATTAAACTTTCTGCAAACTTCATCCGCTGCAGAACTCCTCTTTTAAACGTAGTCTCCAAATAGTCAGCCCTAACAGCAGGATCTTGTAGCAAAATTTCTGCAACCCTTGGTCTTGGTTTTAACATTGTCTACATAATGCCAAACAAACCAACAATATTGTATATTTACACAATGCCAAACATATAAACTGTATGTTTTTTCTGTTCTTATTGGTGCATTTCAGTCTGACTGCACATGAGCAGCTGACCTCACCCTCCCCGCTGCCACTAAGCCGAAATAACCTCCTACCACCTATCAGTACCACCAGTGTGGCAGAGCACACGAGCACTGCAGGATCCCAGAGGCAAACGGTAATGTGCACAATCATTTGATTTTATTATGGAATAGTCTAAAATTGTAACCAGTGCTGATCAAACTACCAAATCCAAGAATTCCAGGTTTTTTTGTTATCTTGTACGTGACAGCAACTGAAATAGATGCACAAAAAATGCCGTAGCAACTTTGACTAACAGCATCACCCAGAGTTGAATGCTTTAATTCCAATTAATGCTAGAATTTTTTCCTCCCCATAACTGGGTGTAGAATGATTGACTTGAAAAATTAGCTTTAATTCCTAGGCTGATTATTTTAAATGTACTGCTGCAATAAGATAAAGTCATAACTGTGTTATTCTTTAATGCAGAAATCTCGAGGGAACTCAAGTCGAGCTCACAGTGTAACGACACAAGAAGATACCCACCAGCAGCTACAGGAGCGGCTTTTCTTACCTGAACATTTCCCCAAGCCTAACAGAACCAGCACATTCTTGGTAAAGCATGGCAAATTATACCAAATCATCCTTAGTTACTGAATAGGGTGCTTTGACAATTAACATAGATGAACATCACTGGAGAACCAGATGTCACAGGTGATCAGTGCCAGGGAGTTCATCAAGTTTGCCACTTGATTAGATACTCACAGATTAACAGAAACAACATTGCTTGGCACTTCCGAAACAAGCAGGGCAAGTCATTTGTTCATGGATAGCTATTGCACTGTAGTCCTCACAGCCCGCTCCTGACTACACCTATATGCAGCTGGGGGTACTAAACTTTTCTTGAAAAACACAAGTTTGAGATGCTTGTGGAAAAAGCTAAGTATTACCTCAAGTATAACGTTCAATCAGTTATCTGCACTGGAAATCTAGCATCTTCTGTGTGCAGGCTTAAGAAGAACTGTGGGGTAGGAGAGGATGCTTTAACGTTTTGCATAGACATTAGGAAATCATTCCTACAGCTACGTGTGGAAACACAAGGGCAGGATAGTCTTCATTGCTTTCTTGCACAAGTTGGCTGTACTAGTAATGTCCGGTCTGTTTCGGTACCAAATGCTCTTGGTTTAATTTACTGAAACACCTGCTCCACTAATATATCTTGTCCTAGCTAACGAAGTATTTTTATCTAAGCTTTAAAAGCTGTAATTTCAACAATAGCTTTTAAATAGCTGCTGGTTTGGTTTCTGTGTTTAATTTCAACATCCTTGACTTAGCAGTTAGGAGTGTACAAACTTTCTAAAATCTATTTTGAAACAGAACAATTTCCAGAAGTGGTGAGAACACCTTTAACTGGCCCAGTGATCATTCTAAGTAAGAGTGTTATAAAAGTAAATTTTCCACTCCTAAAGTTGATTTAACCCTCCTTAAACTTGTTAAAGCTCTAGACTTTTACAACATCTTACAAATTAGGAAATACATATGTTTGTAGTTCTGTTTTAATGTTGATGTTTTTCACGCCAACATAAATAACTTGAATTGTCTTTTCAGCCAGATCCACAGCACCGCCGGTCTTGCACTGTTATTGATTACAGTGATCAATCTTGGACAAGCAAAGGATCAACAGGTTCAGGTATGCTTATCAGTCACAGAATTTAATAAGATCAAGCAAGAGGTAAGCTTTTAGGACAGGGATGCATTTCCTACATTGGTAATTACATTGAGTTTTTCAAAGTTCTGTTTCATGTTTTAAATTTTCTGTTATACAAGTTTTATACTTGCACGTAGAGCACGTTTGGGTGCGTGGTTGTTTTTTTTATTTCATTGTCACCTAGTTTGTTAAATCATTTAAGGAAGCTTAATGTAATCAGCCCCAATGCCTCTCACATCAAAGTTAAGAGCAGGACTTGCCAATTTAAACAGAACTAGCAACAACTACTTTCTGTCCAAGGATTTTCCTTCTGCTCAACTATACAACTGAAAGAAATTGCATTATGTCCAAAAGAAACTTATTTGCACTGTATCTGGAAGAGATTGTACTAGAATTGCACTAGATCAACTCAAAGTATATTTTAAAGCCAGTAACTGTACCAGTACAATTCATATGCATACTCTGAAATCAGAGTATGCTTGTACTGTTTATTTGTAACACTTGGATGAACTTTATGGAGTTACTTGGCATAACCTAAAATGAATCTCATCTAAAATGACTTATTTGTAATTGATTGAAGTATCAAGGTAGCAGGAGGCTGGTTTTTTGTTATGAATAATGCGTATTCCTCCCTTCGCTGCAAAGTCATCTCCTTAAATTGTTTATGGTTAATACACTTTGAAAACACTCTTCATATATGCTTCAGAATAGCTACACAGTCACGATCAGGGTTGTGGTTCTTTTTTATTAGGAAGAAGCTACAGGACTAAGTTGCACATGGGTACGCAAGTGTTATGGTAGACCAATGAACCTTACTTATTTCAACTTTACCTTCAGAGATTTAGGTTTTTCACCTCGTGGCGCACACAAAGGGCTAGGCTAGCCAATGGAAAGGCAGTTTGTTCAGAGATTATGGTAGAGCAGAAGTTAACTTCTGTGCCTGGAAGAGCTTTTCTGAATGCTTGTCTTTATAACTCTCACCTGAGCTCACCTTAGGCACTCCCTGTTAACTTAATTTTGTATTGATGCTAAGCATCACCTCCACCTGGAGGGGGTGGCACAGAGCAGGGAATTAGATGCACTTTCCAAAAGCTAGGTCTGTCAAGACAAGGTACAGTGGTTTCCCTTCATCATAGTGTTTTGGGATTCCTTATGGGGTTGTCAGAATTTCCCACATAAAAATATACTAACAAGATAGGATTGAAGCTGCAGAAGTTGATGGAAGCTGCAAAGGTTAAGGTACCAAGTACACGGGTGAATGTTACAGGACAGGAGGGGTCTTTTAGCTTGTTTAATACCTGAACCGCCTACTGCTGCTAAGTGGTACAAGAGGCAATCTGAGTTTAACAAAGGCACTAAACTGAAGTAACTTGTTTTTAAACAAGAAAGGAGTCATTCATATTTATATTAAAATAAATATCTGCTCCCCTCAAAAAAAAAAAAAAACAAACAAAAAACCCCAGAAAACCCCCCAAAACCAACCCAGTATCTTTAAAAGCAAGATAAGTTTTATGACTGCTGTATTAACAAAAAAAATTGAAATCAGTAGAAGTCTGTAGACTTCAATACTTCATGAGATATCAAGGAATACAGTAGTTCCCTGCAGTGCAGCAACTATGAAAGCACAAACTCTGCCTCTTTTGGAAGGCCAATCACTCGTCTCAAACTTGCTTAAGTTATATATAATGTAGTTGATAGCCACGTATTAGAATAAAAAGAAAAAAAAGCATTTTAATTTTAAGCTAAAGGAGATGTATTTGGTACTTAGTTTTAATACCTTCCAGAAGTCTTAAAAGTTGTACATGATCTCTGTTTATTAGGTCTTCAGCTGCGTGGTTCTGTGAAAGCCCACAATCGAAGTGGATCAGTCACAAAAAGCAAACAGGGGTTCTGACGCGCCATGAAGAAGCATCCATCCATCTCCAGAGGGTCATGAACCACATCTCATTCTCAGTAACGTCAATGTTGTTTACAGAGTTTTCAAACACCCTTCCTTATGAATAATTATTTTTATATAAATCTAAGAACCAGCTGCCAAAGATTAGAAGGGGTATACTTAAACATTCCATTTTCTACCAGTAGACAAAGTTATACTCCAGTGGAAGGGTGAATATACTCCAGTGGGCAGTAAAGCCTAGCTCCTAAAAAATCTAGCAAATGCTCTCAGTGATTGCTATTTTCCCATTACTGGCTTGTGACTGGTTCATGCTATTACAAGCAGGTACTGCAGAACCTGCTGATTTTTCCGTTAGCTCTACAAAAGATTAATCAGGCCTTCCATGGCAGTAGTAATTTAAATTTTTAAAGCTATATTTATATGTTTAAAGCAATACTATGCTATCAAAAGCAAGCACTCCACATGATACTGCTCAACTTAGACACGTTATGAGTCCTGTAATAATTGCAGCAGTTATTAACACGCTTCTGTAAAAAATAAGGTAGCAAACCAGACGGACAGAACTGACAGTTTTAAGGGTAGCACACCACTGACTCTTCCTGTGTTATATACTTATACCTCTTCCTCAAGTGACTGAAGAAGGTCTAAGAGGCAAAAAGGAGTCTCTTACCACAAGTAGTTCCAGACAGTATACAAGCAAAGTACATTGTCTTCCTGGTGAGATATGTTACGGTAATTTCACAGAATAGGTCAGTCTCCCTTTCTAAAAATACCTGCAATTATACAAGATTTCTGCATGCCACCGTGAAGTTCCACAACCCGCAGATGCAACGTAGCTTTTAGTAGATGTGTTCTGCACTGTGTGACAGACATACTGGAGGTATTTGCTGTAGTCGCCCTTGTGGCTCCAAGTAAGATAAACGCATGAAATGCAAGCTTCTCAAAACAAGTGATTAGTTGAAGGTCTTACTCCCAAGCAGTAAGCACCAGACTACAAGTAAGTATAAAGACAAGGTGAGGATAACCACTTAGTGTATTTTAACAAAGTTAGGACACTGCACAAAACCAGTTGTTCCTTTATAATCCAGTTAAAGAGCCCTTTTTTCCCCCCTAAATTTCCTTATTAATATTTTACAAATTACAATTCATAATGGAAAAAACTTGTCAGTTTTCTTTATGAAGTGGCTCCCCTATTCCCCCACTCCAAATTATGCAATCTGTGAAATGTTAGTGGTATCTACAGAACAGGTAATAATTTTTCATCAATATGGAAGTTCTTGAATCCAGCTGAAAAGTCCAGGGAAAAGAAAGCAAAGCATAACTATGCAAATGTAACTGGGTTAACTTTCCTTTGCATTTCTAGAGGGGAAGAAAACCTCTGGGCTCAATCTAAACCTCTTAAGTTTGCATAGAGATAAACTGATGCTAAAGAGAGGCCTCTGTTCACTAAATTCTTTCAAAATACAATTTCTCTTAACAGCTAAGACTATTGGAACATCGTACAGCATGTGATTTAGTTATCTCAAGCTAACTGGAGATAAGCATCCCGTGCCATTCCTCAGGGACCAAGTTATTTTTCTGTAGCCCTAGTGCATAAGAGTTACAAAAATACACAAATGAACTTGAACAGACTTCTAGGAACATAATGTAGTATTTTATAGCCTAGATGAGTCAGCGTGTTAAAAAGTGAAAGCAGTCTCATCGTAGGGTAATCTTTGGTTTCTATACGGATGGCTGACACTAGAGACTTCTCCTGGGCTGTTAGATACCTATTTTTTGTAGTAAAAGTAACATTCAAGTCATGTGTTGTGCAACATAATGATATGCTGTTCTCTCTTAGAATCAGGATAATTTTTGAAAGCAGGCAAGTAAAAGGGAACAGAGTTACCATCTACCTCTAGCTTCCCCCCAGGAAGCTCTGTTAAATAGTCAGGTCCTGAATGGTATCAGTGATGCAATGAGGACCTTCAGTTCAAAAGTAAGCGTTCAATCTGTGGCTCATAAGCCTTTGAAAAAATGATCCACAAAATAAAGCCAGCGTCATTCCTTTGAGCTACAGAGTAAGTTGAAAACTATTTACCCTTCAGATTCATACCCCTGCAGAGCATGTCAAGTGGTTTAAAACCAGCTGAAGCAAAAACCTTCTAAGTATTTGCACATCTTACAGAAGTAATTAACTTCTGAAGTAACAGAACTGTTGACAAATACAATGAAGTAGCTAATCACTACCATCCTGCAGCAGACTTGACTGTGATGCTACTGAAATAGCACACAATACATTTCTAAGGTTTGGAACTCCTTGTCATGGGACATCACAAACCCTAGGAATACACAGAACTGACTCTGTTTTGTGAATTTTTACGTTTAGTACCTCACCTCAGCATGTTAAGAGAATTTCTGCATAGTCACGTACCTGCTGCAGTCTCATACTCTTCCTAAGGCATCTACCACAAGCAATCGAAGACCAAACACGAGGTGGCCCTTTCATCTAACATGCTATCACCAGCACTAATGCCACAGTTAACAACGTAGCCGTATTTTCAGCTGCTAAAGAAGTGTGTAGTATTTACTTGACTGAAGTCAGTCAGAAGAGTCCACACGATCAGCTTCTTTAGAACAGCTACTTAAGAAAGCGTAGAGAGGCCTGAGGAAGCAACATAGCACAAAATACTGCAAAAACTTCTCCTTTATTAAACCTGCAATTTTCCAAAGTATCTTTAAAAAACCACTAGAATATCTCAAACACATGTTGAGCTGAAGTGCAAAGGCCTTTAAAAACAGCAGAAGATTTGTTACAAAAGAAGTGTGTGACCAGCAAAAAGATAGGGTTTCCATCTCAGAAGCCAGCACTGAAGACTCTCAAAGGTGTGGGATGACATTGTTTTACCCATCAGCTGTACTGATACCTATTAGGGGGTAGGAAGGAAGGTGCTTGAACACAAGCTTCATAAACACCTAGGCATCCCAAACACCACACCACTTCCTTACTGTAACAAAACTTTTAGTCAAGTATCTGTTTGATCTTAAATGAAGAGCATCCACAGGATTTTAAACAGTAGCACCAGAATGCTTTGTATTTCTTGTTCACGATGCGTTCTGTATCATACCCCCCCGTCACAGCAAGTTGATGCACACACTCTCTAAAACAGTAGTCCAGAAAAAACTCTGAGGTTCTCCCAAATCCACGTGTTCCCATACAAAATGATACCTGATATTTCAGCCTACAAAGTTCTTTATTTCTTTCCTTTCTTGGCTGCAGCCTTCTTTCCTCCTTTTTTAGCATTATTCCCATATTTTGCTTCCAGTTGGGCCAAAAAGTCATCCATTTCCTTTTTTCGATCTTTATTTCTGCTCTGGAGGAGAGGGGAAAACAAACAAACAAACAAAAAAATAAAAAAAACCAACCTCAAAACTTTTACTAGTTCCCAATACAGGTTATTCTATTGAACTTAGCTACATAAAATCTCGGAATACATTAAGCAGGCAATACAAGCTACAGGAGGTATAGTACTGTCAAGCAAAAACCTACTTGTGTACTCTAGGCTCTATACCTAACTTCCAGAAGTATCAAGACAGAGGTAAAGACTGACTACAAAAAAATCACGATATAAGTTTAGGAAAAGCAAAGCAAAACAATTTCTAGTTTGGACCCAAAACTCTATTACAGTTTGAGGCATGAACATTCTAGGAAGCCCACTGGACAGTAAGAAAGAAGAAACAGAAAATGTTCTGAAAAGCAAAACATAAACAGTAGGTTTCGATCCCCAAGATACAAAAGCAAAATAGTAAAGACCTATAAACTTCTACATCCTTGTGGAATCCCTCAGAAAGAATCATTAACACTCCCTAGCTGCCTAGAACTAGAAGTTAAATATTTTGATTGTGTATGCAGTAAGGATATTAGAATAACTTTGTTAATTTTTAAGACGATGCAAGTAATAAAATCCATACCATACTCTGACTGTTAATTAAAATACATATATAGTTAACATTAAGGTCAGGTTTTAACCTCAGGAACTCAGAAGAGTTGCAAGGATCCAAAATACAAAGATGCTCAGGGAAAACACAGTTATAAGCCAGTTCAACAGATGCAAAAAGCCTTACTTGAATCAGTGCTTTCAAGTCATCTTCTCCACCAAGGCCCAGTTCATCTTTAGTCTTTTCTGCCTCTCTAGCTTCTTTTTCTGCCTAAAATAGCAAACTAGTTTTTTAAAAAAGTATTTTACGCGTTATTTGACAAAGTCTTATAGCTGTTACCAAACTTTTTTTTTTTTTTTGCATCTGTATACAAATAGGTGCAAGGAAATATGAAAGGTTTCCAAGTTTGGCCACAGATGAGAAATCCATCAGAGAAAGACCATTCTGGTTCCGCAATTTAGTAAAGAGGGACAGGTTTTTGCTGTTTCACAATGCTGAATGCGATGTCCATCCCCATCCCTGTTCCCCACCACCCTCATTTTTTTGGTCCTAGCAGCTATAGCATTTTCTTTAACTTACAGAAAGGTTACTTTCATGTGCATATAACATTCTACAAAGTGTTTAAAAAAAACCCAGATTGGAGAACCCAGGTTCCATTTAGTCCGGAATGTTATTTCAAACTTGTCAAAAGACAAGCATAATATATTTCCACCCCACGTACTCTTCTTAACTCCAGCAACTCATGGCTTTGTAAAAAAATGCAAGGACATGCTAAACTGTAATAAGCCATTGTGTATAATAACAAAATAAAGAAGTAATAAGCAATAGCCCATGACAACTCAAAAGCCTTTCACAACAATTTGGGGGTGGGGGTGGAGAACACAGGTGACTAAATGTGAAAGTCAGAGATACTAAGCAAGATCTGTAACCCAGCAATCCTGTGGCAAATATCTGTCTTAAAAACAGTTTCATTTATTTCTACCAAGAGACATTAAAAGCTTATTATAAATAATGTTTCCCTTTGGTCCCCGATTGATTGATACAACCTACCCGCCTTTTTCTTGCGATCATTTTCTGCTTAGACTCCTTTACAAAACCTTTGTAGGACGGGACTTCTCCAGAGTCAATGGCTTTTTCTATTATTTTCCGTATTCTTGGTTCATCCGTATAGTCCACACACAACACAGACTCCATTATTCTGTCCATGTCACCCTCAAAATCCACGTACGCTGCTTTAATATCAGCTAGCTCTTCTTCGGAGTCTTTGTAGCTCTTTTCGAAGTCTTCGATGTCTTTGACGGTGATCTGAGGCAGAGAGGCGACACTTCTTCAGTAACAGGATTTATTCACCAGAGGGGTTGAAGAGACAGCGTAAGAAAACGCAGTGTTTTACACAAAGCCCGTGAGGGAGACAAAGCTACGGCTCTGAAGCAGCGGGCTTCCCCTTGCCAAAGGGTTTGCCGTCCCGCCGAGGGGAGCCCTGAGGGGAGCCCCCCCAGACCCCAGCCCAGCTCTCACCTTCTTGAAGAGCAGCCGCCAGTACTCCTGCCAGTCCCGCTCGCCCCTCAGCGCCTCGCCCTCTTCGTCCACCCTGCCCTGCTCATCGTACACGGCGCGCTGCTCCGCGTCGCTCAGGACGGCGTACGCCTTGCCCAGGATCTGCAGGGACACGGGGGGCGGTCGGTCAGTCAGTCAGTCAGTCAGTCAGGGCTGCCGGCCGGCCTCCCGCCCGCCCGCGCTCACCTGAAAGCGCCGCGTCGCCTCCTCCTTAGCATCGGGCTCGGCGCGGTCGGGGTGTACGCGGAGCGAGGCGCGGTGGTAGCCGCGACGGATCTCCTCGGGCGAGGCCTCCCGGCGGACGCCCAGGACGCGGTAGAGGTCGGGGGAGCCGAAGGCGGCCTCGCACTGCTCCAGCAGCCCCATCCCGCCTCAGCCGCGCCGCCCGCCGCCGCCTGAAGAGCGCCAAACCGCCGCCTCTCGCGAGAGTTGGGCGGGCGGCGGGGCCGCGCACGCGCGGGGCGGGCGGCCCGCTGAGGGGAGGCGGCGGGGCCGGGCGCGGCGGGAGAGAGGGCGGCCCCGTCAGGGAAATTTTGGGGCTTATCCTTCGTAACCTGCGCGAATCGCTGTCCTTGGCAGCAGGGGAGCGTTCCCGCAGGGTTAGTTTGAGGAGCAGGCCAGGAAGGCGGCGGGAGCTGGGCACATAGCCGGCCTGGTGCCCCCCCCGCGTCGCTCCCACAGGCGGGGGTGAGTTTCAGGGGTCTGGATTCGCCTCGCTCCCTGCGGGATGTGCTGGGAACCTTCTGCCGAGCACCAGCCTGCAGTCTGTGAGCTCAGTGGTGTGTTCTCCTGCTAAGGAAGAAAGCCAGGAGCGCTCAGATACAGGTACCGTCAGTAAATTTAAAAAACAAACAAAAGGCAAAGGAATCCTCTTCGACTTTCCACTTCCCACAGGTAAAGAAGCTGTTTACATGTCATTCCAGATGGATGAAATAAGCCTGCCTTCTAAAAATACAGATTCTCCAAAATACCTTTAAGACTTTCATGAAGACACACAGACCCCGTGGAAAAAACCAAGCAGCTCTTCAAAATACCTGTATTTATTACATCAAAAACCCAAAGTTCTAACAGTTCACGCATTTTCTTTTCCTTCCAGGCTGTCCCAAATGCAAGAACAGGAAGGAAAAAAGTGTTGGCATGTCTCCAAACAAAACCACAGAATAAAAGTCCAATAAAGATATGGTTATACAAAACTCGCATGGTCTTTAATTAAATGCAACATAAGTGGTATACACAGATTGATACGTACAAAAAAGACAGATGCATAAAATAAAAGTTAGCATTTTACATTTCTTGTGCCTTTTGTTGAAATGTAGAACATTTCTCTTCACAACCGATACCATGGAGGGAATAAAACACAGCAGCATTAACTCAGGTTTCAGCTCTTATTTACAGAATTCAGATTGTAACATTGTAGAATATTCTCGCTTTCATAAAAAATAAGTTATAAAAGCTAGCTGTTATCTACCGTTATTGGAGGGCTCTGCTGATGTCAGTATCACTATTCACAGCTTGATTACCCGGTTGTTGCTGCACAGTCGAGGCTACCCCTGCAATGATCACTTCTGTCAGTCCCGGCAGACGCTGAGATCTCCTACCTCATCACCTTTTCTACTTCTCCAACCGGCCCTTTTCAGGGTTTCCAAATTTCAGTGCTAATGCTGACTGCAGCATTAACACAGCAGGATAAAGACATGACAACCAAAGGGGTTTCGATATAAAATACTTAACCATTTTATTCTTCCGATTTTTTCAACTTTGATTTTGCCTTGCTTTCACGTGAGGAAGCTTTGGCCGTTTCAGTTTCAGCAGTATTCTTTTTTGGCTTTTGCTTTCTGGAACGTATCAGGTCTTCGCGTCCCAGTTCAACCATTTTTGCTTCCCATGACTTCATTTCATTCTCATACCGAACCTTATCATCTTCGGCAAGCTGCAGGTATGGCTGGAAGAAAATCAGGTATCCACAGTTACGGAAGGGGCTTTGTCAGGATTAACTGCCAGGTCACATCCCCCGCTTTGATACAAAGGCAACAAGACCTGTGCAGTGCGCATCTGTCCTGCTTTGAGCGACACAGGACTAATTTCTCTTCTAACGCTTGGGAAAACTGCACTTCTAGAAGACTTTAGTGTCTGAATTTGTGAAATTCAGTGAAATTTGTGAAAAAGCTATGGTATGTGGGTGTCAAGGTCTCAGTGTTTTTGAGCTTGCCAGGTGCAGGGATGAGGAGCAGCGAGACCCGGGCACTTGACCCAAGCTGGCCAACAGGGTTATTTCATACCATGAACGTCACATCCAATATAAATCAGAAAGTTTGCTGTGAAGTGCCCCCTCTCCNACAAAAATACAAAACCTTAGCATTGAATTATGGTTATGTCAACACAGGGTTGTTCCTGAAGAGGAAGTTTATTCAGTATTACTACTAACAGCGAAGGCTTTTTTGAGTACTAGCTTGAGAGAGCTGCCTAATGTAAGGAGCAGGAGTAGATATTTCTGCNATCAGAAAGTTTGCTGTGAAGTGCCCCCTCTCCCTTGATGCCTACGATTCTGAGAACTTCTCTGCCCCAGTGCCGGACCCCTGAGCCCTTCCTTTTGTCCCAGAGCCATNTTTTTTTTTTCCTGCAGAAAGAACGTGAACCTAGTGCATGTTCTAAGTAGACATTCAAAACAATCTAGAAGGGCATTCAGGAGGAAGGACAGAAAAGTACCAAACACTTGAAAATTTGGAGGTTTATTTTCATGTACGCATCTGCAGGTTCATATTTCAACACACCAAGAAAGCTGGCAGAAAACTATCCCCAAGATAGATTTCTGTTGCTTTTAGCTGTCAAAAGCTTTTCCATGAGCAGCATATTACTATGCTGGCTTTTAAAAATATTATCTATTATTAGGAAAAAAATCAAATGGTTGCAAAGTATTCCACCTTCCTCCCTAGATGCCACTCCGCATCCATTTCCAGGCACACAGAACTTCTACTCTGTCCCACCCACTCACATTTCATTGACACTTTGAAAGAAATGGTCACTACTGGAATAAAAGTAATGACAATCTTTTTCAAGACGCATAAATAAAATCTCAGAGTATTTTCCTCAGTATCATATTTTGAACAACCGAGTTCAAGATTTTGTATGAATTTATTAACTTTGACTCAAGTTGGTCATTTTCCGATTAGATCGGAGCCTCATCAAAAGCCACTGACGTACCTGCTTCTGAGAAATGGACAGTTTTTGCCACGTGTCAAATAATTGCTTCAGCTTTGCCTACGGGATATAGAATATGCAATACATGAGGATTATTTTAACAGCAGACTGACCGCAGAGGGTTAGAGATGAATGCCGCGCTACTAAAAGCCAAGTAGAAACCAATAGGGAAAAATAAAAAAGCACAAAGTCACATGGGCTTAATACCCCACCCTCTTAATGTAGGTAAATATTAACTGGCACAGTTCAACAAGTTGCTGGGCATCACCTGAGCTGCATTTACAGGTAATACAAGCACGAAGCAGTTTAAGTTACTTCGCCTGCTGCGAAAGCGGACAGACAGACAGAACAGCTGTGCTGATTTACAGCAACGTGACCACATCTCATCGTGCATACTGGTTTCATTTAAACCAAGCCCTAACTTAAGCCAAGCCCACCCAAGTATTAACCATGTTCACAGGAAACTTTGTACCACTTCACGAGTATTTTGCCATGTGCGTGTCAAACCGTGCCTCAGCTGACTGGGGATGCCTGCCTTGTGCATGGTTTGTTCCTCGGTTCTTTACTTCCACCCTCCTGATTTGCTGACTAAATGCACAGGGCAAGGAACGTATTAATTAGGCACACAAGGGGAGGTCTTCAGCGCTTCAAGTGCGGTAATCCACCAGCGTAACTTAAACCAGCCCAAAGCACAGTGTAGTGCAGAACTTGTGACTTCGCTGAGGAGCTCTTGCACGTTCCACAACACCAACTGTGCTACAGGAGGTACAGAAATGGTAGCGGACCACCACAAGCATTTGAAAAACTACTGTATTTCTACGCCAAAATGAAGAAAAGTAGAATTCTCTCCTCACAGAAGGAACAGATGGAAGTCTGTAACGCTGAAGCGCAAAAAAATAGCGCAAATATTTTAAGTCTGTATGCCCACACAGCAGTTTATACAGGACACAGCACCAGCACTACAGCCAGAAGTTCACTACAGCCTAACAAAAAAATAACCTAAGCAAAGCAAAATCCAGATCATGAACTGTTGAGCAGTTTCTTTGAAAATCAAAGAATGCAAAACAGAGTTTCTGAACACAATTGATCTATCTTAAAGACGAATCTTTCCTGACTTACCACAGGTGAAATTCCCTTACTTTCTTGAAAGTTTTCTGACACAAAAATGTTAAAGCCGCTACGAGGTCTTTTAGGCTTTCCAAGCACAGTCATTTCCTTTAAAAACAGGAAGAAAAGTTATTCAATCTACCAAACATGCATTTTTCCAGAACGAAACTTTCCATCTGTCTTTATATTTTGTATAAAAATCAGATTAAAATTCTTTTTTTTTTTTTTGGCGTTTTACTCTGTAAACTGGACTGTATACCAAGATGCTTTGGTTATTCTCACCACTTGTCAAGACTAATGCTAAACTATATTAAGAAAAGCTAACAAACTGAATATTCAGACTTTAAAAAAAAAAAAAAAAGGCATTTTAAAACTGACTCTTATGTCAGCTAAGTCTTCCAGTAACCAAAGACCATTATCAAATTCCACTCAGTAATAAAGTCATGACTACAAATTTTTTATCTTCATAAGGCTTTGGTTTCCGGTGTGAAATACTGTGCGCTTGCGGAGAGGAGGGCAGTTACCTAACTGTGGGAGGTGAGAAGGTGGAACAGAACCAGCAGATTTCCAGGGAAACAGAACTAGGTTTCTGCTATCAGAGTGCTTTGCTGATGATGCTGAGAGAGGGGAAAGTACAGCAAGCGATGGATGCAATTACACTTCTTGTTTTCTCCAGCCCTAAGACATTCCCACTGCATTCCTGGGCGCTGCGAGTTAACATCTGCTTAGGTATTAGGTATGCCAGTTAAATTCCTCGTAGTACCATACTTTAAAAAGGATCAGAAGACTCACACGGATTAAAAACTTCCACTAAGTAGGGGTCTCTTAAACCAAATTCTTTTCCCTTTTGCCAATCAGGGCAACGTCACACCCGCAGTTTAATTCACAGAAATGAACGAGCAGTAAGTGACCCCTTCAACCCATTTTGCCACTGGACACACCACATTATTGTTATCTTTACAGACAGTTCTGTCTCTCAGGATTTATACATAAACCAGCTAAAAGGGAACAGGGAAGATGATCTGCATGAATAAGTCAATAAAGACACTGACAGACACACCTCTACGCAGGCCTAACTCAACACGTCAGCAGCTACACAGGTAGCAAAGTGGCAAAATCCAAAGAAAGAAAGGAAAAAAGGCTACTTCAAGCAGCTACTACCTTGTAGGGGCCAGTGAAGTAAGAGACACAAGGCCTTTGTGAAAAGCTACTTCTGGATGTCTCCCCAACTAAAGGAAGCGTTGTTGGTTCAAATGTCTTTTATTACCTAGCATTCCTCAGGTGGCTTTAGAAATAGGAAGAAAAAAAGCATAGAGAAGCTACCTGTGAGCACAAAGATATGTGCTACTTCTGGTCTTCAAGCACAGGAAAGCCACTAGAACAACTGCTAACACCAGCGATTATTTTAGTCCATGGCGGGGAGGTTGTGTGTCTGGGTTTTGGTTTGGGTTTGTGGTTTGTTTTGTTGTTTTCGGGTTTGGTTTTTTTTTCCTTAATATTCTGAGAGTTGCTTTTATATTTTAAACATGCCTCAACTCTGCTCTGTATACTAGACTTCAGGTTCCTTGAGAGAAGAGAAACTTGAACTTCAAAATACTTACTCTTTTTGCTCTGAAAGATCTTCTTTTTGCCAGTCGTTTTCTCCTTTCTTCTTTCAAAGCCGCAGCCTGGGCTGGACTTAGCTGTGCTTTGTATGCAGCCAACTGCTCTGCGTATCTTTGCCAGTCTGTCTTTCTAGCTTCCTCATAAACCTACAACACAATCACCAACCTTAAACAGATGCTTTCAGTCAGAAGCACTTGACCGTTAAACAAGCTAACACTTCTAACCTATGAATAATAATAAAAAAAATATTACAGACTATGCTGGAACATTTTTAAAGTGAAGTAATGATTCCAGATCTGTTTGATTAGCAGAATGGATTCAGAAGAACTCAGAATCAAAACCTGGGCTCTTCCCATGAATTATCTCAGTTAATCTGGCAACATTGGACGAACCTTCAGATGCAGCTCAAAGCAGTAACAACCTTCCATATGAGAAGGAAAAGCTGAAGGTCGGTTGAAATGATTACTCAAAGGGTGTATACCCACTGCAGCACACAAGTGCTCCAGTCACCAAACACATTCCTGCACCAGTCAACACCAGGTACAGAAGCATCACAAAAATCGTGGCCTTGGTACCAGGACACCAAGCATCCAGGCAGACCTGAAAAATCACCACCCTGTTCTCCTTTTCAGACATACAAATGAAAACGCCTATTTTATCCGAAGGCACATAGAGCCCAAAGTCCAGAAGAGATATAAGAGCACCTCAATTCTATCAAATAAAGATAGTACTTCAGCTAGAAAACTGGAATTAGTTCCTAACTGAATCTAATTGCTTACTGCAATGAAGGAAGAACAATCATTACTTTGCTATAAATGGCACTTATATTCAGCAATCATTAGCAATTCATGGAGTTGTTTTACATTATGCCTTGAAACTGCCACTCCGAAAGAAATTTCACTACTTAAGACAAAAAAATAAGTGAGATGAAACTTAGAGGAAGTTACTAGAAGTCTCTGGTTACTATCTAATCAGCCGAGAAAAAAGTTGGTCCCTTCATCAAAATTAACTGAGGTTTCACGTTAACTTACGCGTATGAAAGCAAAACAACTTTACAATACTTACGTTATTATACATGCAGTGCACACTCATAGACAATTACTGTTCAAAAAGAAAGGAGATACTGGTTCCCAGCCCTACAGCTGCACAGAGCGAGATCTGTCTCATTTGTTTCTCTGGCAACACATTAAAAATACTAAAAATAAGGTCATGTGTAGAAGTACCAAAGTATCTTCCCGCAAGTACTTCAAAGCTCTCAATTCTCTTCAGAATTGTTTTTATGCCTGAACCTTTGTATGCAAGTGTTTTTTTATTGCTGTTTAAAAAAAACCCAAAAAATAACAACAAAGAACAAAAAAACCACAACGCAAACAAAAAACCACAGACGACACCAAACAACGTAAAACAACCACTAAGGCTCTATACAGTTCAAAGTACGCAGGGCCAAGATAGAAACTTACCTGCTTCTGTGATGCTGGTAACTCCTTCCAAGCACCTGCTATTTTTTTAACCAGGTCCATGTTGCTCATTTCTATACATTGAAATTTGAAAGCAAGAAAATAAAGATCAATATTGTACCTCTAGTAAGCTTCTTCAATTTTTCCCAAGGAAGGCTGTCACTAGTATCTTTTTCCTGTACAAATATATTTTTCTCCTTTCATAAAATTAACTAACTTAGTGTGGCAGTGAAAGAGAACTGTAGTACCTGGGGGGAGAAGGGGAAGAGTCCCTGCTCTTGGTTCAAACTCAAATGAAACACGCAGTTATAAACTGAAGCACCGTCTCAAGACAAAAAGCTATTACCACACCACAACAGTTTCTTTTTTTTTCTTTCTTTTGAGCGGGATCCTTTTCTATACAATGCAAGATGGTCTGAACTTGGAGGAGGCACTGGGGAAGAAACCCAAAGTAAAATTTCCAGTTCTCAGGTTTTTGGCAAAAAGAGCCTGCTGGATTCTTCAAAGCATAATAATAATGTCACCTTATCCACCTGATATAGCAGACATGCTTGATCTTCACTAAAATTAAGTCCTTTATTCACAACATTATTCAACAGAAGTAAGGTTAAAGAACAATAAATTTCCTTCTCCCACAAACAAAATTACAGTGACTTGAATTTGCTTTGTTTTTCAGCTGCCTGCCTTTAAATCTGGCCCTTGCGCTACGGTCATTCGATGAGGTTTCCAGCCAGATCTGAATTTGTGAAGGGGGGGGGGGG
>VYXH01009161.1:667164-686302 GCA_013397275.1 Burhinus bistriatus | reverse complement strand
AGGCTGAACAACCCCAACTCTCTCAGCCTGTCCTCACCGCAGAGGTGCTCCAGCCCTCTGATCATCTTTGTGGCCTCCTCTGGACCCACTCCAACAGGGCCATGTCCTTCTTCTGTTGGGGGCTCCAGAGCTGGGACCCAGTACTCCAGGTGGGGTCTCACCAGAGCAGAGTAGAGGGGCAGAATCCCCTCCCTCGCAGGAGAGTGTCACCCATCTCCTCTCAACAGGAAGCTGGTGGCTGTCCCAGGTGTCACCACAGCTCTGGGCAAGGCTGAAGGGGGGGGGAAAGGATGTGGAGATAATGCAGGTTTTTTTTCCATCACAGGAAACACCACAGGATGGAGTAACCTTTCAACTGTGCACGCTTCCCACCCACAACCCAATTTCCAGTCTGGCATTTATTACAGCAAAAAACCCCAATATTTTTGTAGTCTTAAAAATGTATTCTATGATGACAAATGTCCCAACTGCAAGTCACTTTTCTTTCATGTGCAAGGTACAGAGAAAAACATTAGTCACGCATTTTTATTTTCAGATACCCAGTAAGAACGTGCCATGGGAAATCAACATTTTTCTGCTTTCAGTCTACTTTATAAGAAAAAACTGTCCCTCCAGCACTTCTGGTTTTCCACATGCATAGTCTGAAGCAACCAAAGTGCCAGTTAATGAAAATGTTAGCTTCAAGTGCGAGAAGTTTACTGTAACGTTCTGATATTACAAATACACTGCCTTAGCTGAAGTGTTTGACGTTCAAACATTTGTGGTGTTTCCTCCATAAATGAATATAGATGCAACATGTCATTAAGCTAGTTGAAATCCTACATAAAACAATGGGCATAGCATGCTAAATAAGTTAGGCTAAAGCTAGCATAAAAATTAATTGCACCACAGTTCTAAGTAGTACGCTATGCATGGTGCATGGCTTTATCTTCCCTTTTGTCTACAAGACACATGCACACTTAATATTTTGATTTGTTAGAACAAGCACTTGAAGGATATGCATGGTTTTAAAAAAAAAAAAGCCAAGTCAAGTAGTAGAAAACGCATTTTATTTATATGGAAAAGGCTACATTTAGATTTGTAAAAGGTCTGTGACAGTGTTATGTTGCCCACATGTCAAAAATCATTTGTGAATAGCAACAAAATGGTTACGTATCTTTCTACATAGCAGTGCAATTAGTTCACATTGCAATAAAATTAAGTCAAGTATGCAACAGAATCAAAAACAAGTGTTTCTCCATAATCAGCGTACAAAGAATTACAGTGCAAAGATCATTTTAGGTTTTAAGAAATCTGCAGTCAGTCTTTAGAATATCCTAATGGGTGGGATACTCCAATTATTTTCATCACTAGCAGTTGTATCTTGTCAATACTGTGCACAAGCAAGTAAATCTACAATGAAATTACTTACGTGGCAAATAAAATTTTTAGTCTATACAGTAAAAAAAAATACAAATTATATAAGTGAACTAACAAGATGAAATTTGAACACACTTATGAAACAGAAAACATACTTCAAGGACAGACATACAGTATTCATCACATAAAACCAGCTACTTTTTCCAGCAAAAATAATTTGGTTGCTTTACAACTGCATTATGGATCTCGTAGTCTGAAGATGTAGGTGTCCAACTCTTAAAAACCATAATAAATGTCTTCTGCAAAGCATACAAAGAGGATAAATATTCTTATCACAGTCATAAGTTTATTTTTGGATGTTTGTTCTCCCTTGCTCCAGAAACACACTTACATGGGTGAAAAAAAATTCAAGGGGCATCATGGTACATTGAAACAGGTGTTCCATTTCCTTCTAATTTTGAAAAAAACCCTAGAATTTACAGTACTCTGTGGTATATGAAAAAGTCTTCACAAGTTTACATTGCATATTTCTGAGTCCATTCTCTTGCATATCTGTTGTATCTGTATGTGCAGAAAGAAGGCATAACAGTGAAGAGCTGTTAGTGATACATCGACAATGGCCACATATTTACTTAATAGAGAGGTTATTGAGCTTTTCACCTCTTAGTGTTGATTCAAATAACATTAAAATAGTCTAAAAGCCAAGAAACATATACCCACTGCATGTTCACTTTCTAAGGCCACCTATCAAAGCTAGACTCAAAGCCAATCTCAGAGATTTGTATTAAAATGCGTATCATTGTGCATGCTTAATTTGCGTTTCACAACTGGTTCCCTTATTTGTACATTAACAGGAAATTGTTGTCAATTAGTCCTAAATGTGTATGCTATTAACAGTTTGACAAAGTTCACACATTTTAGTTGCATAAAATTCTCTATAATTAACTGGTTTTGGGAAGGCTGAGGATAGAAGGCACAGTGATTTTTTTTTTTTTTTTTTTTTTTTTTNTTTTTTTTTTTTTTTTTGAATTCTCCATTCTGAATTTCAGAACCTGAAAAGAAAACTTCCTGAAAAGCATTTTAAGTCTTGGGTCTTTTGCTTCTAATATGAAGTTGACTAGCACTCCCCAAGGTGAATATTCTCAGAGAGTCAATAACTTTCCCTCTGGTCCTCACCTTTATTACATTCCAATCTTCAGACTAGATTCACTTTCTCCTGGGTCCTCCAGAGAAAACGGTGACAAGTTTTTTAAATCCATTTCTTAAGATAAGTATAGCAACTCGCGTACTAACTGGTTTTGTTCTTAAGAATATGCTGCCATACAAGTCTTTGGATTTTTACTTACAGTAAAATACCCATAGATAAATGCCCAGGGGTAACCAGCCATACCTTTCATTTCCTAAATCCAAGCTGAGATTAAAAGAATTTAATAGGTGATCAGCGTAAGAAGATAAAAAGCTACAGTCAAGACTACACGTTCTCTCAATTTCTCCAGCAATGATTAAATTTCAAGTTTTGGAGACAGAGAAATAGCTCTTGTTCACTTCCTTCAAAAACAGGAGGCACAGTAGATGAAATCACTAATAAGTAAGTGGATGGACAAAAGCTGAGACACAAATGGGCAGAAGCTAAGGCATGACATCCTCAACTTGAACACTATGTGCTTTGCAGTACAAGCCACAGAGTTCAAGCACTTCAGAAGTGGGTTATGCGATTTGATTGTATCAGACATAGAACTGTCAGAAAAAGGCCATTTTAGTAATTCTTACTCTATGGGGAGACATACTAGACCATAGGCTTCCATGCAACTTCTACATCACTGCTTCTCTATCCAGTCCTCAAGGTAAAAGCAATACTGAAATCTTCATGGACCTGTGATATGTGATGAACCACAAGCCATTAGCATGCACTGCAAGAAGTCTTCAATGGCTCAGTACTAAAAAATAGGTACCAAACAATTTCTCAGTCAGTTAACCAGAAAGTCAAAAATTCTTCTGGATATCACAAACAGTCCACAGAATCTCAAGCAAAGAGTCTAACAATTAAAATAGTTAACAGCAAGGCTACCAAAAAGCAGCTTAAGTACCAAGGATAAAAAGTCTGCCCCAAACTAAATCCACAACCTTCTCCACAGCTTGAAGAAGTCAGATAAACAGCAGCGGTTCGGCTGTCTATGAATGTGACGCAGGGCTATGACTATTTAATTTACTGTCAAGGCCACCAGAAAATTTGTGGCAGATTCATTTTGCGGAAGGTTATTCCATTCTTAGCAAATTAGGACTGGATGTATTTGGAAAACCTTAGAGACTCCTACCTCCTTGTCACAATCCTAAATTGATTTTGTGTTTCAGTCTTTCTTAATCCCACACACACCTAGAAAATCCAAAGGTGCTAAAACCCTGTTACAGAAGACAGCTCAGGCCATGCTGATCAACTGTAGACTACATCCTGTGCTGTGCTCAACACACTTACAGCAGCAGAGTTCAACACAATTTCACAGTGGTAAGCAAAATACTTCCTTCCTGGATCACTGATTCTGTAATCTTTCCCATGCATTAAGTTTTTAAAGTTTGTAAGTCCAGGAGAAGCAGGTATGTGATACATCAGCAGAAAGCAGCACAGATAGAAAAATCTCACACAGGCAGTATATCCTCCATGGAATCCTTTGGAAATCATGCAGTCTAATCTGTGGAATAAAGGGCCTGAGCTTCCTGCCAGCCACAACTGCAAGAAACTCTTAGGGAATCAGTGCATCACTGCTTAGATATCCATAAATTCCACTATTCAAAGTTTGAGTGGCAAAAGGAGTCACTCTAGAGAGGTACTGCTCTAGAAAAACTCTGCTACGCCAAGCATTGGGCTTGCTAGCGACCTCTAAATCCTGTTATCGGGTATTGTGAGGGTTCGGCCATGTATGTAGTTATAAGACAGTATTTCAAAACCCTCTGTAGAAGCACGTACAACAAGGAGTCAGCAAGCCTTAAAACTGAACTTTGGGAAATCCAGGTCGTTCTGCACTGTGAGTAAAAGACCCCAGCATAGATGTTTCAGTCAGTATAGCACTTTTAGAGTTAAACCTCCATAAAACAAAATCGGTTTGGTCCGG
The DNA here is from genome assembly GCA_013397275.1 of Burhinus bistriatus. Taxonomy (NCBI): domain Eukaryota; kingdom Metazoa; phylum Chordata; class Aves; order Charadriiformes; family Burhinidae; genus Burhinus; species Burhinus bistriatus. The sequence continues at coordinate 681,836 of VYXH01009161.1, read as the reverse complement.
AAGCACATAATGCTTCAGTTACATGCTGTCCATGTTACCTACCCAAGATCAGAAACTTCCTGCAAATTCTACAGCTGTTCCAGAAAGTAAAAGAGGGGTTTTTTCCCCCCTCTGTAAGACACTGCAAATTGCAGTAAATGTGACAATGGTTCTTAGCACTAAACACAGCTGAATACTAGTCTATCCTATATTTACAAAATTGTGTCAAAACCACATGTTTGTTGATCATACATCTTACTAAAGGCACAGGTTTTACAACCAGTAGCAACAAATAATTCATATTTGGGATATGATTTTTCATGCAATGAATATAAACACACAAAAGTGTGAAGGTTTTATGCAACTAAATGCCAAACAAAATAGTTAAGTATCCAACAGCTGTGTATGTCTACAGTTTCCTGCTTGCCATTCCACTGATGGATATTTTCAAGATTTAAAAATCTAATCCTGTAGAAATCTATGAAAAGAGTTTCTTCAAAAGTTAAGATAGAAGATGCATAGCAGATAACCATCTGCAAGTACCACACACACAAATATGTATATGTTATACTCACTTTTCCTTGTCTGACTTGTAGATTTGTGCAATATCCGGTACTAATGGATCATCTGGATTAGGGTCACAAAGTAAGGAGCATATGGACAATAAAACTAAATAGAAGAGACACTGGATTAAATAAGTTAGTTTGCTTTATTTCTATAATCCTTTAATATATTTCAGTACACCGAAGTAGGGTGGTGGAAAGGAGATTGGAAAGAGAATGCATATTAGTATTAAGCTTTCACATAGCAGTTATGCTCAGAAATGTTTATACAGCATCATTTTTCTAGGTCCTAAGTAAACAACACCTGATACTAGCCTAGAGAACTTGCAACCCATGGACCTATACCTTTTGTAATGATCTCTCTCCCATGTTTTAACCTATGAACATTAAACAAACTACAGACTACATAGTTCCCTATAAATATTTGATCAAACTAAGCTCTTCCATCTACAATTATTTAAGATAATATTGTTAATATGACACTGCCATGCAACACTCATTTTGTACATATCCTTCTCCACTTCCGTGCTGAGAGTTATTCTTTCTTTTATATGAATATTTCACTTAATTTGATAGAAGTGTGACTTCCATTTTGGGAAAATACTTCATCAGTATCATATGCAGGTATTAATTTATAACTCCATATTCATTTCCTGGTATTGAACTAAGGATATTTGATACTTTTCAGGAAATTTCTATTTTTATACTCAGAACTAACATGAATACAAAAGTACACAGTTAAACAATTGTAAACATGTAGTGAAAGGGAATTTGATGCTACAATGAGAATCTGCGGTAGGACAGAATTCTTTTCCTTGCTTTGTCTTGCTACAAAAGAGCCCGGACTAACACCTATTTTCAGCTGTAGCAAGTTCAGCCACTTCATACTGACTTAAATCATTTTATTAAGTGCCAAATACACCAGCGACATTAGAAAATCAGGTTAGAATACTTGGTCACACAAATCAGGACTGCTATCAGTATGTTGTAATCCTTTGATTCAGTAAAACCAGAGCTATAAAGGAGAAACTTCCATGAGCCACTAAGACAATTTCCAGTTTATGAAATATATAATGTGCAAGCACGTTAAAAATATGTCAAATCAGAACACGTAAGACCAGCAGACTGCTCCTCTTTACAACTGAAGGAACACTCAACAAGTGCTGAAGACCTAAAAACTTAGGAGAGTTTTCAGTTGTAAATGCCAACTGTTAAACATGATACAAGTGCCAACTCCTATTTGCTAAATACCTTCTAAATAACTAGAAAGAACACAATTTTTTCTCAGCAGTAAATCAATCAACCAATTCTGTGGGAAGTTAATACCAACTACACGCAATAGTAATTAATGTCTTCAGCAACTACATCGGGAACCAGTATTAAAACTTAGATTTTATTTAGTTTGTGAGATTACTGCATGGGGTTGTTACGCATGAGCAGAAGTTGCTTTTCCAAGGAGGTAGATTGCTCTTGCATAGAGCAATTTCCATTGGACAAAGACTAACAATTTTTTCCTTGCTTGTACACCAAATGCAATGACACTGTTCTAAAAGACGACACATGCTTTAGAGAACTCTCAAGCACATAAGCAAGATGCGATACTGTTTAACCTTTTGAGTCACATGAGAACTTTCTGTAAGATGACTAAGAGTGTGCCTAAGCACTTTGAAGATGGGTGAGAAAAAACCCAATGATAGCAGCCACATTTTAAGCTGCTTTTGAAGTGACACAAAACGTCTACAACAAAAGAACTGCTTAACTGTAACCTCAATGTTCCAAAAATCTACAGTGTTCAAACTTGAGAAAGTTTAACTACGGGACTAGAAAATTTTAATAAATCTTTTACTGATGACTTCAAAAGCAGCTACACTTCAAAATGTTCATCTTACAGAGGAATGCAAAGAAGAACAATTTATCTCATTTTAAAATAAAATGTAATTAAGACCTCAGCCCACACAAGGATGCTCAGGCAACCTGAAGAGCCATCAATAAGCAACCAGGTAGGCCCACACACATCAGTATCAGCGTTTTCCATTTACATCCAAATTAATTTGATTCTGAAGCTCTCTTCACCAGTTTCTCCGCAGTTCTGCATGCACAGTCAGCTATAATACAGGAGTTGCATTTCAGGCTAATTGGACATTTACTACCTTACTCAACCTGTTTTAGAACATTTCTTCACCACGCACATATTATTTTCTGTAATGTGACACTCCGAATAAGCCGTGCAAGATCTTGGATTGTAACAAGAATTCCAGTGGCATTTGCCGCTTCTGTAACATGCAGGATAAATGAGTTCCCACTGCCACTCTTAGACAGTGCAGCAATACACAAAGAAGCGCCATGGCAGTGTATGCAATTTCATAAATCCATTAGCAAATCTGTGAGTTTACCTTTAGATACAGTCAGAGCTGGTGACCACTGCGATCTCAGGATATCAAGACAAATACTTCCATTACTGTTTATGTTTGGGTGGTATATTTTTGTTGTAAAAGCAATCTGGAATTAAAAATAAATAAAAAAAAAAGTAACATCAAATTCCGGTTATGACATTTGGAACTCTTAACACTGTCCCTTCGGTTCCAGTCATACTAAATCTGCCAACACAAGCTATTGTACAATCGTATCTGTTCATCCACTATGAACATGTATCCTATTGCTGGCCTTTCTAGTCTTAACTTCCAAAATTAAGCCTCAAAGAGCTCAGACACAGAAACAAAGCTTTGACCAAAAAATTGCTTAAGTTGTGGGAGAAAGGACTTACCTTTGGTGGTTTGAAAGGATAGTCTGTTGGAAAGTGTACTGTGAGAAAAAATACTCCCCCTTGATATGCACTGTCAGGCTGGGGAAAAAAACAAAACAAACAAAACATTAATATATTGCAGTTATTTTGGAACTTCCCTTCTGAACACAGATAACCTCCCAAAGCTATGAGCTTCTCAGAAAATCCATTTTTTCCCCAGTACACAGCCCATGCTATGGGCCACAGCCCACTATGGGTTGTGTACTGGGAAGGCAGAGAGGGAACTGAACCCTCCCACTGGCCCGCAGAGCTTCAGTAGAGCCAGCCATGGCTACTACTGCAGTAGCCCAACACGGCTACTGAGTGCTGCCCTTCTTGGGGAGAGAAAGGGAGGGAGCAGTGTTTGACTGGTGGAGCTACGAAACTGCCGATCCATCAGCTCCACCCCACCAAGGGGAATACAAAACCCAGAGCAGGTCTTCCAAATCCTGTCTCCGTCCAGCACCACAGCTGCTCTGATCCTCCTACATCCTTAAGCTACAAACATACTTACCTTAAGAAGTGGTTTCTCTTTGCAGATGCAAAGAGTAGGATTTTCCAACATAATTCAGTTGATCATGATGACATCAGGGAGTTTTAAAACACACAACATCTTTGTGACCTGCACAAATCTGTGAACATGCATTTTGTTAGAGAACATGTGCACAGGTTTACGTCCAGGTTGCACACAGTTAATAGACAGAAATAACTTCACTGCAGTCATCTGTTGAGGAAATCTTTCATGTTCATTAACTAGAAAAGTGAGAGGAAAAGTCTCAATGCTAAATGACAGAGAGTACTGCTGCCATTTCTGAAGGAGAAGAAAACCTTTCTCGTTACTTGGTAAGTTTAAAACAGCAACATAGGAACTCAATCCCAGCAAAGCTGCTGAAGACCAAGTTTCTGAGTTTGCTTATGGAAGCAAAGGCAGACTTTTTAAAATAAATTGTTTACTTTGGAAGTGAACAAAAGTCACAAATGGTCCACTAAGACATGTCATCTTACACACTGAGAATGCAGACTGTTGCAATGTAAGGCAGGTTATATATAGTATTGCTAAGAAGTCAGCATTAGGTAACAGCAGAAGAGATTGCCGCTGTACTTCCAATAAGGTTTGAAAGGACTGCTTGCATGCATACTAAATGGATTTGTCAAAGTTAAAATAAGCTGAAGATAAGACAAGTTCAGTGTCAGACAGAAGGCAAAGTGAAGTCACAGTATGTTCTGTAAGATACGTAAAACAAATTGATGATGCCCATAGACAGGAAAAGAGGTTACCCTACTTCCACACACAGGAAGTGAATTCTGAAGATAAGCTTCAGTTCTATGCTTCCCTCCGGCCATCAGGAAACATATAGGATGTGCACCCCTATTTCCTTATGTTATCAAGACAAAGGATTAACATGCTGTCGCTGTTCTTTTTTTATTGGCAGATATGTCTGAGAAAGGTTGGAAAGAGATGCTCCTTCTTATCTTTAACTAGAGAAATCTGAAGAACCTGAAGCGAAGAAAAGAGTACTTTCCACTACAGAATACGGAAGATGAATTGCAAGCTTGAAGAAAAAAACAGAAGGAATTTAAGTTGGGATTTATGTGCTAGTATTTCCCTTACTCAGGTCATCAGAGTCATTCAGGACAGAGACATTATTGGTGGCAATTAGCACATAAGCTTTTGTTAACTCTTAACTTCTTTGCTGGTTTGCCATTCACCTTTAAGCAGCGCAGAAGGGCAAGGGTCAGAATGACTTTGTATGTGAAGTAACACAGTTGTTAAAGAAAAATAGCAAAAGCATTAGTATGCTACAGAAAAACCTGCCACAACCATTTCAGTTGCCACTGGGCCATTGACAAGTTGGACAACAGACTCCAGCATACCACTGGTAAATTAGCAACTGATCTTTCACTGCTTCAGAGCAGCTGCGCTGGAAATGCAGAAATAGCCCCAAAGCAGGCACAGTTCCACTTTTCTCCACCACGTGATGCTGCATCTTAATGGATTAGTATTATCTCAAAATTTCAGCTCACACAGTGGTTCAGCTCATCATCTGAACCAGAAACTCTTCTTTCCAAATTAGGAAGTCCAAAACAAAACCACTAGAAATACAAACTCCTTACCATGATATTAATAAATACTCCTTCCCTCAGGTCATGTTGTTCTTCATTCGTTATGCTGAAACCCTTTTCAGTTTTCCTTTAAAACTTTCTGTTCTTAAGCTTTATTGTCCTTTCTTACGTCACTTCCTTGACAAGAGTCATAAATGGGGTCTTTGGAGATCTCCCTCAACCCAAGGAAAGCAGGCCTTTCTCACACAGAAACCAAAAGTACCCACAATTGCTGGTCTTTAGTTTGCAAAAGCCATCTGTTTTTGCCAGAGCCACAACACAGCCATCAAATAACCTCTAAAAGCCCCCCAAACCACCCTGTGCACCACTGCTCTTGTTGACAGTTACCAACTTTAACACTGGATTACACCTGCTCTTCCTCCCTTCAGACGGATCAGTCTTCTGCAGTTGAAATTATCATCTTGGAAAAGCAAGCTTTTCACTTTGCAGCCCACATCACCAATTCAAACACTGCAGCTGATTAAGCACCCCTAACTTCATGAAGAGGACAGATTTTTGAACAGCTACAGAAAGAAACTAGTACCAGACTACCAAGAACAACAATACCATCCTAAATCTTTAATCTGTACACAGCACAGCTGAACTTGACCGCCATGTTTACAGAAACCCAAATGAATCCTTCCGTAACAAAAAGGGAAACAAGGTCTACATTCTACGGGGCACAAATCATATACTTACAGGTCCCATAATTGTTGCTTGCCAATGAAACACTGAAAGTCAAAAAGATACAACAATTAGGGATTTTCCAAGCTTTTTCTTAACTAAAAATAGGTCAACTGTGACAATGTGCTACAACGAGCTTACAGTCATCTCCAACAGGTCCAGCAGAACAGTGGGCTGGTGGGTCTCGCTGCAGGTCACTTAGCTCCTACAAGAAACACACAAATATTTGAAAGACATCTACATGGAAATACACACCACTCAGCAGCATCACTTCAAAAGTGAGAATGCAAACAGATTTTATTAAATAGACCTGTGATATTTTTAAAGAAATCATCACTTGAAAAGCCCATTGATACTGAATTTTTTTTTTTTTTTGCCAGATAGGCCTGCAGCTAAAGACTGTTGTGCTATAAATCAATATCTGAAAGTATTTAAGAGTTATGGCCAAGTTCATAATAAGATGGATATACTGAAGTAGAGACAGGAAAAAAAAGAAAAAATGAAGGGTTTCTTCATTTCTTTGTAAACTCACCACTTAATTTAGATGTTTATATGCTAATCTGACTGTTCCTTTAGCTTTTTATTTTACAAAAGCTTCTTGTAGTAGCCTAATCCATGTACACTAGCTGAGTTAAACTAGCTCATAAAACACTTGCAGTCTGCCTTGAGATGATATATAAAGATAACAAAGGTTCCTAAGTAAACTAGAAAACAAAGGAAACCTACTAGCTCTACACCTTACTTAACATACTTTGATTTAGTTCCCTGCATGTTTGGGTTTTTTCCCCAAAATGACTACTAAAAAAAACCCCAAGAAAGTTGAAATTTAAGAGAAGCATTCAGACAAGCTTCTGCGGGTCAACTGATTTATTTCTCTTACAGAAGTCCACAGGGTCCCAAATAATTTAAAATTATTATTTCATTACACAAAACCAGCTCAGCTTTTCATCTGATTTATCATCACTATATCAAATGCAAAACAAGCCAAGCATTAACGTTGATTCATTTTCCTTGTTTAATTTAATATACCACTTTTGATGTCTGAAGTTTTACTGTAGTAATAACAAACAACTTTTTTCCAATCCTAAGCTGCTAGGAACTGTGCTGCAAGAAGTTTAACAATTATGTGTGAATACTTCCATTGAAATAAGCTAAAAGACGTGTGCTAAGCCACTGTTGGTAAGTCAGTCAAGTAATTACTCAAAACACACACATTTAAGTAAACAATAGACATAAGCAGGTCTGCAAATATCTCCTTGATTTTAGTGTTAAGGAGTAACAGTAAAAACATTTCTACCCAAAAATCATTAATCAAGACAACTACTTCCAAAATCAAGGTTTAAATTGGAACTAAGTTTAATTCAAGTGTAGAATTTCTGTATGTAGCATGATCAGACCTTAAATACAATCTGCAGGGTTAAAACTCTGCACTTCTTGACTGCTGCGATATATTTATCCATTTACAACATCCAGTAACCATTTCAACTCAGTTCTCTCTTCGAGGCACCCAGTTTACCATGGACCTGGCACCTAAACTGAGGCACACTTATTACAGCTCCACTCTTGGCCCTCAATTCAAAGACAGGCACCGCAACCTATATTCAGCCAGGTAATAGAGTAGTAATACTACTACTTGCTCTGAAGTCACTCCTCACAATCGTTGGAATTTTAAATAAGAGACAGTTCTTTGATATATAACGAAATATCTCAGGTTGCCAACTAGCATTACTTGTCTGCCTTCAATGTTATCCTGTTGGTGAAATTGTATGCTGGTCCAGAAACACCACTCCAGGCTAGACTTTAACCAATAAAGGCAACAGCAAAACCCTTTAAAAGTGCAGTTCCCTTTTTAATCAGAGGATTCAAATTTCACTAAGGGAGTGATACAGAGAACCAGTAATCTATGCAAAGCCAAGTCCTTGCCAGTACAGGAAGGGAATCAACAAGTCTCAAATTTCCAGGAGTCACGAGAGTTGTACAAGCATTACCAGCAGCAGAGAAGTTACAGTCACTGTCTACTCTAATTTGCAACTCAAGATCTAGCCCAACAAGAGATTAAGTCTGGTACACCCACTAAAAAAGAGCCAGGTACTGGTTTGACTGTTAGCCAAAACAGAGGACTCAAAGCCTAGACATCACACGTTTTATAGCGGTCATGGCTGACTACTGAACTCAAGGCAATGACAGGAAAAATACGTAGCTGAACTCCTCAGAAAGTCTTCAAAATATATGCAAACATCCCTTTTTGCACAGGCGAGCTTCTAGGCAAGCACTTAATTTTGGAGTGGCAAGTCTGTAACGGTACGCTCATTTGTTCGATGCTTTCCTCAAGATCTTTACATACCCCAAAGCCACACAAAATGGGCTTCCTTCAGACGTACACAAGCACTTCAGAATCGGTAGGAACTGAGGAAGGCTCCTCAGGTATACACTTTTGATTTGTTCAGGCTAAAAGGACTGAAATTTGCCCATCATAAAAAAACTCATGTTTTTAATCATACCTTGATGAGACCCAGAACTATCAACTCCTGTTTATTAATATTTTCCTAACAATGATGAAGAAAAGGCTTTCTTCAACCAAGTTCACTGAGAGCAATGTTCACAGATTCAGAGAGCTTCTGCACCTGGGAAACACAGCCAGACCAAACTTCAAAATCCTGACAGAGCAAATCCAAGTCATATTTTCCAATCATAAGAAACAATGTATTGAAGCTAATGTGGTTTAAAAATGCAAACAGTAACACGATCAAACTTTGTAAATCAAGTTGACAGTGTTAACATTTTAAGCCTTTACATACAGAAGCTTAGATCAAGCCGTTATAAAAACAAAGAACTCTTCAGCTTTACACTGTTAAGCTTGCTGTTTAAGCTTCATATTCAAAGCAAAATTATCTGGAGAGCTGTAAGATTGAGGCTCCAAGCTTTCCTACATCTTTTGAAACGGTGCAAGGAGAAAGTCAGAACATCGCCTGTCAGCCAGACTGACTTGCCGGAGTCCAGAGCAGAAGACCGCAGAACACTTGTGATGATTCTCTAGAATAAGGAGATGTAGAAAAACGGCTTCATGACTTTACATATTCACAAAAGAACGAGGTGTTGAATACAAGAATTCTCTACACGAAGCAGCAAAGGTGCTCTTCGCAAGAAGCCCCAAACCTGGCTGTCTCAAGAAATAAGGCTGAAGAGTTACAGAGCACGATGTGCAGAAACCTCGTGGAGAAGCGCAAGAGAACTGCATGTAAGGCATTACACAGTCAACACTCAAGATTTCTCTGTAATTTTAAGTTAATTGGTTCCAGCAGTTTTGTCCATGTTTTATGGATTATCACTACGTAGCTGCATGATGCAGGTCCAGTTACTTCAAGGCCTTGCCTACAGCAATATTTTTAGTTACTGGTATAGAAAAAGCTGGTGCAAGACTTGGACATATGTGGAGTAACAAACAGGATCTAGAACTCAAAGCAGTGCAGATTCAGTTTTAAAAGAGAAAGTCAATGCTACAAATTACAGTGTACACCCGTGCAATGTCTTTTATGAGAATATACAAAACCAAAATTTTGTCTGCAAGAGATGCAAACAGAAGTATCAATTATTTCAAACCCTGGTGAATGTCACAGCATAAAAGCACCTATCAAGAACCATGCTATCACAACACAGCCAGGATAAACGTATACAGAGAAAACAGCTAAGCTGAGGACAGCGGTAGGAATAAATCTTCTAATCCTCTCAAACATAGGAAATATTACAGAGTAGAATAGAATACTGTTAATTCTATACCTCTAACTCATTGCAATGAATGGGTGCTCCAGCAAACTATTTCTCCTGTTTGTAACTACAGAACAGCAGCAGAGCACAAAAGTAAGCAGGATCCGTGACCAGGTGTAGCTAATAAAGGAATATTAGCGTAACGCTACAAATGCTAAATGACAATTACTGGAGATGGACCCAGCAAAGCCTCCAAATTATCACCTTTCATTGCACCACACTGTAGAACAAATAGCTCTGTGGGCAGCATGAGGCAAAAACTGGAAAAGTGAAGTTTAACAGGTGTAAAACACACGCTAGGGTAAGCTATAAATGCTGGAAATATTTCTGAATGCACAGACTAGTACTCTTCATCAAAGTATAACACAGGACATTTTTCATGGAAATACAAAGTTGGTGAAGACTGGAAGGCCAGTTTAAGAGTTACATGCTTTATTAGCAGTCAGGCTTCTCTCCTAAAAAGCTTCTGTAACAAGATTGTAAAGGATACTTTGATAACAAGGCAATAAATATTCTCAGCATAGCACTCAGACACTCAATGGCTATAAGCATGAGTAGTAAAAAAAAAAAAACACTAAAAATGTCTCCTTTTTTCAGTTAAAAAAATAACCAGAAAAAAAGACTGCAGACTATCAGAAGACCAAAATAAACTGCAGGCAGCATCACTAAAAGCTATTTTAATTCTCTAAGTGACATAAACCCACAACCAGAGCCCTTTTCCTCACTGTTATTTAAAATACAGGTTTTTATATTTGCCAGTTATGGTCTTCATTTCTTGCACAAAATGCACTGTAGACCACAGACTCGCTTCCTACCAAGCCCATGCATACACTGCTGCTATTATATTAATGTTTGGAACCATCTGTTAAAAAAACCACCAGTGATTATACTTAGACTAGTTAAAGGATTCTCTGTTCCTCATAAATTTGGTAAATGTAAAGCAAATATTTATCATAACATTTCTCAATATAAAGTTGTCTTAGTAATAAAGTATATGTTCTATTTTATACATTGTTTTAATGCCAAAAATATTACTGTGATATCACAGTTGATGTTTTGAAAGCAAATTAAAAGATTTTATATTATGGATCCAAAAAATAAGTTTCCTTAGTATGTTTATTACCATCCAAATACAGCATGTGACTCAACAGTTTAAAGTCAAAACCTAAACCACAAATATTGATAAAAATTTTATTCACTTGAGTCAATTTACAGTAACAAAAGTTATTTTCAACATAAATATTCAAGTCTGTATGTCCCGTTAGTCTACCCAGATACGAAACACACACTGAAACAGACATATAGTTCATTGTCGTATCTAAATGTTTAAATGCTTCTATTCTTTCAGAGTTGTGGGAGAAAAACAATCAAGCACTGTGCACCAACAAGACAAAAACCAACAGCTATTTTTAAACCAGTCTTCAAATGTGTCAGAAAACAGTTTGTCACCGGTTTCAAAATCTCTTCTAAATCCATTTTTTTTTTATGCCTATAACAAAAGTAAATACTGGTTTTGTACGTACTTCAAAATAGTCTGAGCCATTAACAAGAATAACATCAGCCTCTCGTTAACACCAGAGGAGCACCCAGAAGTACAGGATTTATGATGAAAACAGTCTCCTCAACTGTTATAATGAACTGACAGGGCAGCAAGCTTGCAATTAGATACATAAACAAAGGATTTGGAACAGGACTCTCAGAAAAATGGTTCCGCACAGGACGGATGGGCAGAACTGACCTACAGACTAACTTACATAACCTGACAGCCTGAATTACTTTCTACTTCGTACAAAAGCCACGGTGTCTCAGTTTCCAGAGGCGGTAACAATAAAGGCTTCTTTGCAGAATATCGCTTCGCATCTAAAACCTACACTATTTGTTTTGTTTTCATGATTTGCAACACTTGAAATTTAGAGTGCTCACAAAAACATGGGTTACTCTGATGTGTCACAGACTGCAGAGAAGCAAGTCCAGCCCCAAGGAACGTTTATTTTATCTCACACACAGAGCGCAGCCTAAAGTTTTTGACAGCACAGAAATATACTGCCTCTCTCTCATGCTATGCCAGAGTAAAGCACTGACAAGGTAAACCAATACAGGCTCTTCAGCTTAAGATGAATAAGAATGCCCCATCCTTCCAAGAATTCTGAAATTAATCTCTCATGGAGGTGCCACTGATGGCTGTGCTTGCACCACAGGGCTTCATGTCCTCGCTGCTCTTAACACCCTCAACACTTCCACATGCAATGATCAGCTTGTTCATTCGTTATTCAGTTGCTTGTATTTTAAGAGAGCTCCCAAGCGCAATACATCTTTCTATTATTAGTCTTGAAGTCTGCAGGCCGTCCTCCTTTGAGGAGTCCCTCAAGGCAGATTCATGAAAGACGGGATGAAACCACACACATCACAATGACAATACTATTTAGAAATTGGAGTCCCAACCGGTATGAGACAAAAAATGCTTACTAACGTTTCTGTGTATCTCAGCTTTGATTCCTCTGTAGGCAGTCTCATCCTGAACAGTCATACTATCAAAATTATTGTGAACACTCAAACTTGCCATCAAAACCCCTTAGCTGCGTTAAAGTACAATTCTGAACCACCCAAGCTTAACTTGAGACAGTATGTCTAGACTGACAAGCTCCCAAGTAATACCATTGTGCTTTCTTACAGCACTTTGTTCTCCAAAGAGTTGCCCTAAGCACTTGGTGAGACTATGAAGTCCTTACAGCATTTTCTCTACTCCAGATCTAATCCCTTCCTAACCTTGACATACAACATAGCTATCAAGCCTTACAGCCAGTCTGAAATCATACAAAGGAATGCTATACATACTATGGTGACATCCAGATAGTTTGTCTTTTCAAACTTTTCTACTTCATTTTAACTTTCCACTTGAAACAATCCTATCTCCTTGCCACTTTTCTACTGCTGCGGAGGCAGACTCTTGGCCAAATACCTCTAGTAGTATTTTTTTTCTTACCCTGGAAAGGCAGCAGATAGTGGTGAGGGTACTCAACAAAACAAAGCAAGCCAGCAATAGTCATTTCTGCAGCAAACCAGAAGCAAGAGGTAGCCAGTCCAGCATCTAACCTCAACTCTTCTGGTGGCTCCTTCCCAGGACCTCTTCATGTTTCAGACAGAAGTTATTAATCAGGAAATCTTATACTACCTTGAAGTCACCATCCTGCTAAGCAATTCTTCATTTTCAAAGAACAGAAACAGAATCTAGTGAGGCTAACAGGAGAAAAGATACTCTCTCACAAATAGTCTACCCATAATTTCACACCTATCAAACACAAAGTTTTTAAACGCCACTCCGAAGAAAGCTGTGGCTTTCCAATACATACGGAAGCCTCTTTACCCAGGGAATGTGATAAGAGTAAAATACGGAGAACAATCCTACTCTAGCAGGATCTCATCTGGAAGCCCACAAACTACCACTCCATCTCAAAAATACTAGAAGACTTTCCACTTGCTCTCTGTTCACCTTAGCAGCATGAAACTGAACAAGAGGAAAGAAAAGGTATTCTGAACAAGCATTTTCTTAGAAACGCGAGGGTAAGGAGATACTCAAAGAAAAGGTAGGAAATTAAAAAGCCAAGAAAACACAAAGCATTTCCATAATACGTCGAAGCTTGACAGAACTCACTGCTAGAGAAAAATCACTGTAGTCATTTATTAATATTCGGTAGAATGTTCAAATGCAACATTCATAACAATTATGTGATATGAAGTAACAAAAGTCTCCCCTAATTACCTGTAAAGGCATAATCAGATTCATAGCATGAGACTTAACTACCAACTTTGGTAGAAATCTATAAAAAATAACTTCCTATCTGTTGTGGGGTATCCCAAACCTGCTGTCTGCAGGTTTAACTGCTCATCGGACAAGTCTATTCCTGCAATACCACCGTTTTCCAAAAGCAAAAAGGGAATTCAGAACAAGAAATTACAGCACAGTCACTACACGAGGAGAGCACAAACACTGACTAAACATGGTGCGTCGACAGCAACAGAACACCACGTATTCTATAACGCGGCCAACGCACTAACATTAACTCAACTTCTATGTTTACCACCCGTAACGCTTTTTTTGTCTGTACCGTACAATGACCAGTTAGGTCTTGCCAAACCCCAGAAAGCTAGGAATTTACTCCTCACTTAGAAAACAGACATTTACAGCTGTTACCCAAAAAACTCTACAAATGGGATACATTCAAAGGTCATCGGGAGTACTGGGCCGACAGCACTTCCTAATGTGGAAAACAAACAAACAAAAAAGAACCTACTTGGTGAGCACAGAGCGAACCGAGCCGCGCACCACGGGAGCGCAGTATTTTGGCAACCGATCCCCTACTTACACCTCTGCTAAAGATAACCCGTTAACACCATTTCGCCTTTCCCCCAGTCCTGCAGTCACACGGCCTCGGGAAACGCCTCAGCCGGTTTATTAACGCCAGTTTAAAGCGCTGANGAGGTGCGCACACCCCGCTGCCACCCTGGGGCAGTCTTTCCTTACCCCGGCGCTTAAAATTGACCGTATTTTATGAGCGGGGTTTGTTTTGGCGCCGTCCTCCCCCCACTGGGGGTTCTGGGGGTGAGTGGGAAGCTGAAGGGCCGGGTCTGTGTCCGGCGTGCGGGCGACGCTGGGAGGCGGAGAAGAGGAAACTAACCCCGTGGAGCCACAGAGTTACTTGTTTTTAAGTAAAGAGTGGTGATTCTCACACCAATACCCGAGTTCGGGAGGTTTAAGGCAGCTGTCACTCGGAGGACGTCACTCTTTAGTTTTCCTC
>VYXH01009161.1:645010-657839 GCA_013397275.1 Burhinus bistriatus | reverse complement strand
AACCCAGGATTATTTTCAGTTCTTTTTTTTTTTTTTTTTTTCCTGAAATAGTATATTTCAAAGGCTTTTTTTGTTTGTTTGTGCTGGCCAAAGTCTTCGTGGAGTGCATGTGTTTAAAAAGATACACACGTGATATCTTCAAATAACTCCATCTTGGGATGTAATTATCTGTTAGAGCAGGTGGTAGGTAGTTCTTTAAACGGCCCTGTCCTGTTCGGTGTTGTGCTCTGCAGGCACTTCATAGCACTGCTTGTCAAGTTTTGTGGAAGAACCCGATGTTCAAATTTACCTCTGTAGAGGCAAGAGTTTTGTCTTAAAACCAAACTGTAATTAGTCTGAAATTAGAACTCTTCTGCATTTTTAAGTGTGTGAGCTGCAAGGGGAGGTGGTGGGAAGGGCAAAATTAATTTGCTTTCTTTTGCAATGACCTGCAAAGCCTGTGTCTTCTGGAGAAGTATTAGTCCCCAGGCTGCGGGTCAAGGCATACTGTTGCAGAACATCAGAAGAAATAGTGGTAGAGAATCTAAACCTGATCGGTGTCAAGGGAAATAAGCTGAGCTGTCCAGATGACTGCTCAGGGTTTGAGCTTTGGCAGCTATTGCTAGCCTGCTTTATCTTAATCAAGGATGAACGTGTTGTGTCAGGCCCAGGATCCATCTATTCAGTATCTGGCCTTCAAGGTGACCAAGTGGGTGCTTTGGAAAAGTGGTGTTGGTTTTTGGCTGTGTGTGTGGGTTTTTTGTGTTTTGGTTTTTTTCTTTTCTCTGAGAGGCTCAAGTCTAGTGTCCCAGCCTCTGTGAGCCACTGACCCAGAGGATGAGTTCAGAGCAGAGTTGGTAGCTGTTAAAGATGTCTCAATGCTATCTGAAGCTGATGAATCCCAAAGTGAATTTTTGTCACTTGCAAACTTGAAGTGATGATGCTGTAGCTGGACCATGAGCTTGCCTCCCTGGGGCATGTGAGATGTTAATGTCTGATTGAAGCTGGGTCCACATGTCTGTGAAGACCAGAGGACTGTGGTGTTGCATGGAAAAAGAACTGGTCCAGCAACATCTGGCTGGAAGCTGGTCCCAGGAACATATGTTCTTGTTTGCTCAAATTTTTTCCAAGTATCTGTCAGTAGCTACTCACTGAGTCACAAATGACTGATGTGATGATAAAGTTCCTGCATGAATCAGCTTATATGAGCATTCTCTGAATTCAGGGTTTCTTTATTCAGAACTGTCACCTGCCATTTATAGCGTGGGTTTTGACATTTTGTAACTGAGGGGGGAAGCACCACCTCACGTCTCTTACCCCCTCCTAACACTACCCTGCAGGGTATGTGGCTTTATTTTTAGAGCTCTGGGAATTTTTTTTGGCAAGTATATTGCTTTTGTGCAGTACTTTGAGATCTTTTATTCTAAGCATGGGTGATGGGGTGTTGATTTTTTTCAAGGGCTATGACTGAGGCATGAACATTGGGATCAGTGGAGTGTCGAAGACTGTTTCATTGTGACTGTACTGTGAGGGAATATTGCTGTTGCAAAGGCAAAAGCTGAGTAATGCCCAACTTTGATTCCCATTACTTCTCAGCAAACAAAATAGTTACTGGTTGCAAAATACTGGTGTGTGATTTCGGTGATCATCTCCAGAGTTTCCTCTGCAGAGGAGGCATAGCCCTGAAAACGCATCCTTGGGAAGTGATGGGATCTAACGTCACTCTTGTTGCTTCACAGAATGCCCTTTGGCTCTTGCACGTGAAAAGAGCTGCCCAGAAGCAGAGTGGTTGTGACTGGTCTGGGACCTGGACAGTTACAGCTGGGTAAAGGAGTCCCTGTTGGTCTTGCCCTGACCAGGTTGTTCTAGGGATTTTTTTTTATGGAGCAAACACTTCTTCAAATTACTTCCTCGGTGCTACCTTTGAGAGCCTCTGATGAATAGCCACGTCAGTTGGAAGTGCAGTTTATTTCCATTAGCAGGTCAAAATCCTCATGTGGAACCGAGCTTGCGCAAAGGGACCTTTTGTGTCAATGAGATAAGCTAGCTGTGTCAGGACGAAGCAAAGGCAGCTTGCCACTCTAGCTGTCTGGAGGCAGAACTGTGTCTCTTAAGTAAAAGGTGAGCTAGGGAAACTGTCCTTTTTCCTCATTCTGTGCTACAGAAAACCAGGAAAACAATTCAGCTGAGGTTTTCCTCCTATTTGTCTTCCTCACCCCACTTATCTTCTGTAACTGCAGTCAACTTTCACTCTTGCCCAGGAAAACGGAGTATGGGGCAAGGTTGAGAGTGAGATACTCCAGGTAGGTTACAGTTGAAGGTCAGCTCAGGCTGCGTTTTCCTCATGCTGGCCTGAGGCAGGAACACCAAATCGAGTGGAGCTGAGTTGCTGCTTTTTCATAACAAGCCTCTCGTCCACTCTGCGCTCACATGGATAAAACTAGTGTGCAGCCAAAACTGAGGGAGACTTGAGATGCCAGCACAAAAGTTGTGGTCTGCGGTCATAGTGGGTTTAATGAGAAGACCTTCTAAGGAACTTTGAGCCTAGGTTCTTAATTCTGACTCTGGATGTACTTTAGATGTGTTTATTCTTTCTTTTTTTCAGTTCCCGCTGTGTGATGGCTCTCACACAAAGCACAACGAGGAAACTGGCGACAACGTTGGTCCTCTGATCATCAAGAGGAAGGAGGCGTAGAGTGGACAGTAGAAGCTACAAAATGAATGTCTGACAAATACTCTGCTCACTTGTAATTGGGGGGAAAAAACCACAAATTCTTTGTCGTGTCACTGAAGACTTTCCAGTGTAGTATATACATCAGGCTTCAGCATGTGTATTTTCTCTGGTGCTTGTCTTGTTTTAATCACTACAATGCATAATTTACTAAATAGTCATGGTTTAAATTTTTTGTCCTGTAAAGTGTGTGTACCCTCTCATTGAGTATGAAACTAAAATGACGCACAGAATGTAATTCATCAGAAAATAGATACTAAATTATTTTCAAATATATGTGTACTACTCTGAGGCCGTTCAGTAGAATGTGTGTTTAAAAGGTAGATCCTAAAATCCTGGCGAGGTTCTAAAGTCAAAGATCTGGATAGATTTCTATGTAAAAGGCAGTGGCAGGAAAGAAACCACAGTGCCAAAATGCAGCTTAACCTCTGATTATGCTTCATTTTCTGCAGATGTCATATTTGGCCTATTACACTACAGTTCCGTGTGGCTTTCGTAGAAGAACAAAATCAAAATCGCTAACTATGAACAGGCAAAATAAAAGACTTAGAGCAAGATGGGGCTAAAGGGCAACTTTACCTTTGATTTTACAGCAGTGTTGAAACTTGACCCTACTAGCGTATGGCATCAAGAACATACTACTGGAACTGCAGACCTGTATTTAGAGTAGGATTAGGAAGATGGTTTCTGCAAGAGCTTTCTTAATAGACAAGTGAAATGATACAAAGTGCTCAAAGAGTGATGGGCAGGGGGCGGCAGGGTTGTCTTTACTGCTAGAAAGCCTTAGTTTCACTTGCAGTCTCTAGCAGTTAAGCTAACTTCCCCCGACCACAGGACACTATGCCAGTTTATTCCAGGAGCTAAAATAAAAACTGGAACCCCACTTACCATTATGATCTGCTTCATCATTGCTCTGGCTGGTTCCAGAGGACTCTTCCCGCGGTGGAGGGAGATGGCACACCTTTCTTACTAAGTGGCCTTAGGCTCTATGTGTCTTAAATAACTCCTGCCTCCCTGGGCTAACCGTTAATGTGGTTCTGCTAATTTCACCAAAAGAACTGACATGGACAAGGAAAGGCTTTGGCGACAGCTAGAAATGAGGGAAAGGAAGGATGAGACAAGGAGAGCTCTCGCCCTCCTTTTGTATGGCACTTGTCTGCCTCATCTGACATGGTTGCGTTAATGGCTATCGTGTTAGTTTCCTTAAATTAAATAGCTTTGATTTATGAACATCCAAATGACTACAAAGCAAAACCCAAAGAGTAGGGTGGCAGAGGGCAGTTTTGTATTAAAGCCGGTCCATTAGCATAACTGCAGCCTGTGTAAGATTGAGCTCTCAATGTCCTGGGACAGAGAGACTACCTCAGAGCTAAGAAGAAAGGCCTTTTCAAGAAGCTGACATTGTAACCTAGACCCTTAAGGATTCTTCCAGATGATCAGGGCAGTAGAGGTTTTTTTAATTTTTTTTTTTAAGGATGTGGTTGGTACAACTGGTTAAAATTGAAGAAAATGTTTTGCGTATTCTTGATGTGAGGCTTTCAGAGGCTGAGGTCTTAGCTGACTGGTCTGAACTTTGGCAGAAGGCATAAAGAGTAGGGGAGGTGGCACAGAGAAAGAGGGTTTGCAGGTGGAGAGCTGTTGTCTATGAGAGACCTCTGCTTGTCAGAAGTTGCAGTCAAATACATTTAGTTTCTATCTTTTCTTCCTGTCTTGACTGTAAAGGTACTTGATATTTTTTACTTGGCCGAGTACTGATGCATATGGAAAGTTGTTTTAACCTTAAATTACCAAATACATTGCTTTTATCCAAAACAAAGTTATTTCTGTATTATTAAAGTATGACACTGGGTATTTCTGTATTTTTGTCAAATACACGTTTGAGCTCATCTTAATCTCGAGGTTGTAACGTGTGTGTTATCTCACGGGTGTGCTGTTTCTTTCAAGGGAGAGTTACGCTATGAGTAGTGCTGTACACCAATGCTGCTGTAATCATAAACCTGTGTCTGGGTTGGGTTTTCCTTCTGAGACTTCTTTTCCTGTTAGCAGCAAAGCCTGGCTGCTCTTCAAGGAATAAAAGTTCACTGAAAGCTGCATTAATGTTCTGAGAGATGAAGTCCTGAAGTTTCAAATGAGTCTCCTGAGCCATAAAACTATTTCCTGGAGTTTGGGCATCAGGGAAGTGGGCTCCACGAGAAGTTTTTGTTCCTGGGAAGCAAAGATGCGGAGGCAGAGTCTTTGCTGATTTACATCCTGGTGAGTTTGTTTTGGAGAAGTGTCGCATTTATAAATGTTGACACAAAGTGGTTAAATTTTATGTACGTACAGTTTTCTGTACTGTACCTAAAAGTTCCTGTTACTCATGTCTGTGAGCTGTTTGAATGTGGTAATGAAGAGATACTTGAATTTGAGTAAACAAACTTGTCAGCAGTCTTGATGAGCATCACAGAGAGCAGTTCATTTTTATTTTTTTTTTTTCCCCCCCTTAGTACCATAATAGGTTATCATGTTCTGATAGTCTGAGTGATTGCCTGCTCTGGTGTTTTCCGAAATCTCTGTTCTTTAGTGCTTTCCTCAAATAGTCTCTAGAACATGAAGTGAATTGGTTAGATTATTGCCAAGTTTTAACCATAAAGAAATTCTTGTGCAAATGTGCAGTTTTCACATCACATTGAAATTCCTACATGAAAATGTGGTACAAATCCTTCGTATCAAAGCAGTGAAGGATTCCTGTCTCGGAGTAAAACTGTATTTCTGCTGTACGTTATTTTTCAATGTGTAAGCATTCATTAGGAAGGTGAACAAATTAAAGTACTGATTCTTCAGTAATTGAGTGTGATTCATCAAAATAGTCTGAATGTCAGATATTCAAGTGCTTTTAGAATTGGCATTCTTGAAGAGGAGATGGCTCTAAGTTACAGGTATTTTCTGCACATTTAATTCAAGCACCATTAAGTTAATGGGTAGTTTCAAATGGTGGAGGCCAGCATTGCAATCACACACTGGTCCACTAGGAGGAAACAAACGCTGTGCAATGGGTGCTCCTTGATGTGGGCAATGCTGTTTTTAAGGGGGTTTTTTTGGTACGTGCATGTTATTTATGGGCGTTTTTTTTCAGCAGCATTGCTTTGTGTCTCAGCCAGGCATCTAGAAGTGCTGTATATACATGTTTGGGACTAAGCAGCTTTTCATGCACAGAGGCTCATACACTTTGAATTTAGGAGTTGTATTGCCAGTTCCCCGACAGCCAGCAGCAAAGCTGACTGCAGGCCCTACTAACATTTTCACCATATTGTTGCAGTTTGGACCTTGTTCTGGAGTCTGTAAAACTTACTTTGCGCTGTTGCACAGCAGTGGGACTGGGATTTTCCTTTTAAGTGTAATACAGCTAGATAAAGACATGGAAATGTGAGTCACTGCTGTATCACAGTCACTCAATCCAATAACGGAAGAACATTTTATAATACCAGGAAGGATAACAACGTAGGCGTGAAACTAAACATTGGTATTGCAAAGAAACCTTCTCATCAGCTGGCTCCTCTCTAGCCATCCTGAGCATGGAAATCTCTGACTAAATTTGGCTTTTGTTTCAACTCCTGAAGCTTCAAGGCTGACAAAACCCACCCACAGCGCCGGCTGGATTAGGTGGAAGAGCGCGACCTCGCCGTAGGAACGTGGGCAGAGAGGGCATGCCCCGACACGGCTGCCAGCGGGCTGAGTTTATCGGTGCTCAGCAGGTCAGAACACTTCACCTGGACCTGCTAAGACCAAATGCCTTTTCCATTGTCACTGGTACACATTAAGCCCAGCAGTGTCGAATACCCGTTCCCCCAATTGCTTTGTGAACCCTGGTTGGTTCTGCCCTGGTTTTCCTGCATCGAGCGGCCTCTCTGCACTGGCCGGAGAATAATCGTTTTCCTGGAGCCATCGCTAATTTAGGATGGGTACCGGGGGCTGCTGCTTGAAGCTCTCTGCTACTTGTTTTCTTCTGTAGCAGTGTTGTAGCTGTGGTGCATAGCATGTTTCTTGGGCAGGATGATTTCCAGGCTGCCTAATGCTGAGGCTAATGCAGAGAAGAGCTGAATAAAAACTAAATAACATAAAAATAAATAAATCAAATGTGCAGAGAGAAACAAGAAGGGGGAAAAAGAAGAAATAAAATGGCAGATGGGAGGAGAGCATAAGCTAGAAGAGAGGATTTAACGCTCTGTAACATTGCTAGGTGGTGGCAAAAGGGATAAATCAAAGTGCAGAAAACCATGTGTTGCATTTCATCGTACCTCTTAATAGAGTGAAGCATAAGCTGTACAAAGTGGCTGTTCATTAGCTTCTGGGACTAAGCGGTTCTATCAGCCCAAAACATACCCCTTAGAGCCAAAGGGGTTATGTGCCTTGAGCAGACATCTGTTACTGTGTTTTCTCCTCCTGAACTGTTTGTGAAATCCCACAGTACTGGACAGAAAGCAACGTACGCTCATGCTGCGGGTCTGCCATCAGCAGTCTAATGCTCCTCCACGCCCACCTTTGTGAATTGTTTAATTAGATGTGCAGTTGTAATACATACAAGGAGTATTTACCACTACGCTCCCTGAAGCCAGGAAAATCACAGTGGGTTTACACCATTGTAGCAAAGCAGAATTCAGTCCATCTTTCTCATGTGCAGTTTGGACTGCTAAGAAAGGATTTGTCGGGGTTCCCAAGCAACTTCTGTTTTCTTTGATACATGGAAGTTGCATACGTCTCACGTAAGCACAGAGAAATCGTTTCTGGTGTTATTTTTTCCCTAGCTGAAGACTGAACCATCCCTCCTCTCTGATTTGACATTGCACTGCCCTTAATCCGCTCTGCTCTGCATCCTTTTTTGTAATACAGGCTGCGGTTTTCTTTTGGCATTTTTGAATGCGTGGTGCATTTACACAAAAAAAGTGCCTTCTGCTCTCCGGGCGAAGCCTGTGCAGAAAAGAGGAGCTTCCTGAGCGTGCCAGAAATTAGAGCTTTAATGTGCGAAGCATTCAAAATTCAGCATAGTCCAAGGATCTGCTCAGTAGCTGGAATGTTTGTGCCGTTCAGTCAAGTCAGCTGGCAACAGAAACGCAGCAAAATGAATGATAAGGTCACTGAGTGCGTAACTTTTCTCAAATACTTTTCTGCAGCTGGCAAATATCACCATACATGGCTAAGACGTGGTCAAGACACACTGCCTGTTCACCGCCAGGACTCTTGCTCGAAACTCAGATACTAAAACAACGGCCAGAACAGACTTTCACTTCAACAATTATTAAATTTGTTGCTCTTTTCAAACACTGTGAGCTTGCTCTTTCAATCTCATTCTTGGCTCCAACATCTGTGTGGGTTAAATTACTTTTTAAGGGTTGAAATTCTGTTGCTTTACAGACAAAGCCAGGGAGCAGAATGCTGTTTAATAGAAGAGACTTTTTAAAATGCCCGTTGGCAGCGGGTTTAGTCGATAAATAGGTGTTTGATTTTACTGCAGGTGGAGGCAATGTAAGTAGCCTCTAGGGAAAGACAAAGAGGCATTTTAAATAAACCTCTTGGCATGTTAATCATCCTAAATCAAGTACCGGGGTTATCCTAAAGCATTAGGATGTGACTGGTAAAATGCCATCGTGCATTTGTAAACCCTGAGCAACCCCCTGACAGAGATACAACGCCATACTCGGAAAATCTTTGTTTAGAAGGACAAAGGGAATAATCTTTACCTACCTGTAAGCCATGAGAGCAGGAGAAGGTACTAAAGACTTTGCTCCAATGCCTCTGTTCCCAAAAGAAGCACAACTTCTTGCCCAAGGATGTCAAAGCACACACATCTCTCATTGCCGTTTTCTAGGGCTGGGGGCAGCTAAAATATGTTTCATCTATTCAGGCTCTCCACAAATCATTGTTTAATTCCATCTTCTGCATCGATTAATTAATGGTATGTTCCTATTCTCTGTGAGAGACCAGGCGTGGAAGCCGGACTCAATACGTGGCACGCTGGGGCTACACACAGCAGCAAAATGATGCCTTTTGTCTTCTTCTCAATGCTCTTCCTGATGTTGCCCAACGTTTTGTTGGCTCCCTTTGGCTGCAGACGCACCCTGGACCGATGATCTCAGACAACTGTCAACAGTGACTTCAGGATCTCTTTCCTGGGCTGCGACAGCTGGTTCCACGATCAGCATCGAGGAGCTTTGGTTTGGATTATTTTCCTCTACATTTATCCACGCTGAAGCTCCTATGCCATTGCTGTGCCTTTCATTCAGCTTTGAGAGATTCTGCAGGACTTCTTTGCCATTGGTGTGGCATTTGAGTGCCCTAAAGAGGTCATGAGCATCCGCAGACCCAAGGACTTTGTGCACACTCCCTTCTGTGGGTCAGGAATGAAGATGTTGAATAAAACCAGTCTCGGCACCCACCTGCTGCTGCCTCCTCTCCACCCTGAAAGCCCTTCCATTTGCTTCCCACCCCTTAACCTCCTCTCAGTCCAAAAATGAACCTTTCCTCCAAATTCTTTGTTTCTTTAATGATAAAAAAAAAGTCCAAGGACTGTGAGGAAGGCACTATTGAAATGTGCTTCTCACCTTTATAGTCCTCGTAGCTTTCTAATACAAAAGACTTCCCAAAATTTACAGCTGTGGTTCTGTTTGTAGAAAAGGTGATCCAGAAAATACACAACTGCCGTGAATTAACCTCACAGTCACTTTCGAAATGTACTGTATTTTCTCTGGAGAGCGTAGGTTAGCTTTTGACACCGTCCCTTTGTTTTCATCCTGGAAAACCCCAGATGTACCTGGTTGCCAGGGAGGAGAGTAGTGTCAAAGAGTTCGCATCAGTCACAGCCAAGTAAAATATTAATCATTGTGGGGCCTGATGCCTAAGTGACAAGGCAGTAGCTAGGAAAGAAGTGGGATAGCAGCACCGTTGAGTTTTACAGCTACAACAGACAAGGCTAGTTCAGATTTTCCTTAACAAGAACAAAAAAGACAGCACAGAACTTGTGTGAGTTTATCAAAGGATTAAAAGCCCTTAGCTATTTTAAGAGGGTGTGATACAGCAACCCTTCTGCTGTGAAACGGTGAGAAAAAAAGAACTGCAACACGGCTACAACTTCCACACTGCTGGGACGATGTCTGCCGTACGCCGAATGAGCCGGACAGGCCCTCCTGCCTGCAGAAGCTCTGCTGCAGATGCTCTCTCTCTCTCACCCGTCCAGCAAATTAGTGGTTTCACTGATTGACATTGCTTATCAGGAGCACACGTATGGTCCGGGTCGGCTCCATTGCAATCTGTTCGTCCAGCAGAAGCTACGCAAGCACAGCTGCCTGCTGCAGGAAGTGGCTCTGTGGGCAGCAGGATCCACGTCTCTCGTACAGACCTCGCGCAGAAGACACGGCTGCGGCAGAGGAGCAGTATTTTTGGCGAGATGGGGAAGAAGTGGCTGTGAACTATCCAAAGGGACAGTCAAAAATCCAGCAGTGTGCTTGCTGTCAGCATACCTCTAGAGTACCAGTATTTTGGCCAAGTCTCAGCCCCACTAATCTGCTTACCTAATGTCCCCCTGCACTTCCACTGAAGTATGAGCTTATTTCCTGTACTGAACTACTGTGCGTCTTGCGGTTAGTTATTAACTAGTTGTTGTGTTTGAAAAAGGGCTTTATTTCAGCAGAAAGTGATACTTTTGTAATCCTCGCACAGTTCGGGGGAGCTTTGCAATCTGCCGGTGAGACATCCTCTTCCAGCACAAAGCAGTTTGTGCGAAATAAATGAGTGCATAATATTTTTTATTATTATTATTATATTGTTAGTGTTTACATTTTCGGCAGACCAAGTGAGACAAGATTGTTTTCCAGCAAGAAGAAGTAATCCAGAACTAGGCATAACTTTGCCAAATGTGTTTTGCTGGGGGGGTGGGGATTCCCAACCACCTGCCCCTTCTTTAGGAAGTGTTCGCAGCCTCCTTCACTTTCTCAAGTGCAGTTGCACAGCCTGGAGACGAGAAGTTTCCTTGGGAATACCACTGGTAGGTTCAGCTGTCAGTGCAGACTCTTACGGTATCACACTCTGTGGAGAAATTAATTATTTGTCATTTCTGGTATTCTCTCGGTTTCCTTGGTTTTATTTCAGGAGAAGTTCCCAGATCAGTGACCTCTGTGTGTCGAAGTGTGAGGGTGGAATGAGTGAGTGGAAGGTAGAGTCTCTTGTCACTTGATTGGTATATGCATAAATCTGAATAAAGCAAATATCAGGGAAAAGGAAATAGTGTTTACTTATTCCAGTTACTCATGCTTTTGTATTTCTTTTAATCCCCTGCAGGTCTACTTCTGTTAGCTGCAAGGATATCTAGAAGCTATTCGTTCAGGACTAGGTACTTGAATAGCCTTTAAATGCAAATTTTTTGCCTTTTAATTCCTTTTTTTTTTTCCATTAAGATTTCAGGCTCAGGTAGATCGCAGCGTTAGATGGGCACTCATGCAAGTCTGAAATGGCATCTACGTTTTTCTCTCTGCGTTTAGACCCGGATCAGACGAAGTGTCTCACATCTCTGCAGGGGGAAATATCTTTCCACAAGGCTCAGGTTGGCATCCAAACCTTGCAGCAGCTGCTGCTGCTGAGACTGGGAGCCTTCTCTTTGCCAGACACATACCGCTTGTCCTTTTTTTCTTTCACTGTACTCCTCAGTAATTTTTTTTGTGCAAGGGTTGACCAATCTGTGGTTTTCCCTCCTGCGTCAGCACCCCCCCTGGGAAAATTCAGCATTGGGGAACTGAAGATAGGAGCTTACGCTTGCAACCATCTGACTCCTAATCTTTAAGGCTGGGCAGTAATGAATGATGAGAAGAGGATATTCGGCAGGGAGAAACACAACTTTTCTGACCAGCCTGGTTACTTCAGAAAGGATCTTGCTGAGTTGTTACCGCCATCTTTGCCATCTTACCCAATTAAGAGAGTGAAACAAACTGTTCCATCAACAATGAACTAAGAAAACTCAGTTTGGATAGATTTATATGCTATGCTCCTTCCTCTCACTCTTCAATACCCTCATTTTCCCTGTGACCTTTCTGCTCCTTTGATACTTTAATTTCCCCGGTAAATCCCCCAGATTGCCATCCAGTTCTCCCAACCACCTGCCACGTCTCCCAACTATGGGATGGGGCACGTAATAGCTGAGCTCACCGCACTGTTGTTCCTCTAACGTCAACGCTGATTCCTGATATACATCAGCCAATTTCTGTAAAACCTGTGGGAAGGTCACGTATCTGCTAAAATTCATTTTCCTATGTCCACTCTGGTTTCCCTGTTCCTGCATCTCACTAATGCTAAACACAACTCGATACCGGGGGATTCCGCGGCAAAAGCGCAGGTCTGATATTCAGAGAGTTCCGCTGATTTTACAAAGAAACAGCAACAAGAAAAGGCAGTAATTACAGGCTGACAAACCTGCCCTAGAGGAAAGAAACGTTAATGAAGTCTCCTACCCAGGCGGTGGGCTCGGGGGTCCTGTGGGTGAACGCAGGGCTCGTGCGTACCTTCCTCTGCCCATGGGGGCTTAGAATTCGGGTTAGAGCTGAACCCCTTATCCAGGGATCGGATGTGGTGTCGGGCCAGGTGCCTCCACCTCAAACCCAAACCCAGCACCCACACAGCTTGGTAAGGCTCTGTTTGAGGCTGCTTTAAAGGTGCTTATCCGCTCTAAAGGTCTGATACTGTTTACGTGCTTCGCTTTGGTCCCTTCTTGTCGTCCCTCCGATCTACTGGAAAAGGAAAGAAACAAACCTCGGGACGTCGGATGTAAAAACCGACGCGGATTTGGGGTGTATTTCTAGTCACCGAGGACCGGCGGAGGCGGGAACGGCCCCCTGGCCGCCGCCGCACGGCTCCCGCTCTCCCGGCAGAGCCCGGGGACCGGCGGCGGGGCGGGGATGCCCACGGGGGCGGGTGTCCCCGGCCCCTCGGCGGGTCGGGCCCGGTTTCGCGGGGGCGCTAGGCCCCGCTGCCTCCGCGGAGCCCAGGCACTGCCCGCCCCGGCCTCACCGAGGCGCCGGGCCCCGGGCGCGGCCTACCCCCGGGACCGCGCCTCGCTCGGCGGCAGCGACCCCCCGCCCCGCCTCGGCTGGCGGAGGC
>VYXH01009161.1:604885-644887 GCA_013397275.1 Burhinus bistriatus | reverse complement strand
TCTCCTCACGTCTCCGCTGTTGGCGGGGGAAGGTGTCGGTGAGAGGCGTGAGCCGCTCGGCGGCGGGAGGAGGGCCGGAGGGGGACACGGCGCCTCAGGGCTCGGCGGCTGAGCTCCCGCCGCCTTGCCGGGCTGAGGTACCGGCACCTGCTCCCCGCCCCCGGTGCCGGGGTGTCGGTCGGGTGGGTGCTGGGGGTGGCCTGGGTGCTGAGGGGGCCGGTTGTGCCCCGGGCGGGGTCTGCGCCTCGCTGGAGGGGCTGGCGGAGGTCACCCCCTGTGAGGCGTCGCCGCTGCTGGACGTCTGGGTTTTGGTGGTTTTCGTAAAGGGTGACAGGGCGTCGGGACGGGACGGTTAACGGGCGCCTTTAAGCCAAAGGGCCGCTGCCGTTCAGCTTCATTTTAACAGACAGCTTTTTAGAAAGTGGGTTTTAGGTAAGGGCCTGCCGGTGTATTGAAACTATGCTTTGTCTAAAGGGCACCCCCAAACTTCAGGAAAATACTAGTAAGTGATTTGCCACCCTGGGGGAACCTCTTAGTTGCTTGTTCGTTTGATGGTAAGTTCAACCCAGTGGCTAGTAAGTGGTCTAATAATGCAAATATCATGAGGACACAGCATTTTTGAAGCGTGCCTCCGCTAGCTGTAAGCTTCTGTTTTGATTCCAGGTTGAGGAGTGAGGTGTTGGCCCTTCTGATGAAGGTGCCTTTTAACATCGTAGGCAGTGGTCAGTGCCAGCGCGAGCGGCCAAGTTAACGTTGCTAAATGGCATTTCTCACCCTTCCGGGACGTCGCATTTGGTATAACTCCTGCCTCTGAGCCAAATGTAAAGTATACATCCATTCAACTCTTGGTGTGCCCTTTGAGAGTAGCTGTAACGAGTACCTGCTGTCATGCTGCCTTTGAACCCTGTCGGTAGGAACTGCCTCTGCCGAACAGACCAAGGGCTGAACCTGACAACCCCTTCAGCCGTCCGTGAGTGGAATTACAGCACTAATGGCACCATGAGTTTGTCTTATCTACAGCCTGCGTCTGTGGCGTGTCTTGCTGCTGATAATCTCCACAGCAAAGTAATTCTTGTCCCTTGCTCCTGCTGCAACGGGTGCAATAAAATGTCGAGGGAGGTACATTGGATCCTTGGAGCTGTACGTTTGCCTCGTTGTCCATATATCATAATACGGGGTGGGATCAGGCAAAAAAGGCTCACTTCGGGGAGAGCCTCGCCTTTGGCATGTCAGTTTTATCGCAGTTGGATCAAGACAACACGGGTGATAAACCACCCATATTGTGGGCGCAGCTCAAATGGTAAAGCTAGCTCCACGACATCTCATGAGCAAGACCAGGGTTTTCCTGCAGAGTTACCACCATGGTTGATGATCTCATCTTAGAAACTGGGTTTTACATTTAAGTGAAGACCAAAGCTGCTCTGGCACTCACAGCTCTCGTTTTTGTAACTGAATCTTCTCGTTTTATTTCTTTACAGATGTTGTATGTAGGAGTGCAGGCAGTTGAGATGCTAAAGATACAGGGTCATGTATAATTCTGCAGTGCTGCTCCCCGTGATGTCTTTGTTGTGAAGTTAGTGGCCAGATGTTTGGATATATGTAGTTGCTAATAGTACTGGTAAGGAGTATCACAGACAATCTGTATGCCAGAATCTGTGAGAACTTCAAGCATGTGTGAGGAGGCCAGTGTGTCTTCCACCTTCTCTGTTGTCTTTTCTGCCTTTTCCTACAGTAGTCACCCTTCCTGCTGTTTTCCATTCTGCCCTTTTCTACCCCACTGAACCTTTGAAAACCTTTTAAAAGCCTAAATCTATATAACCAGTATGCCTTTTTGTTGGGATACCTCCGTTGCTATGCATACAACATGGCAAACACCTTGAAGGTTGTACCCGGCTAGTGTTAGTATCTGAGCTGTTTACTGACTCTAGCTCAGAGCCTTCCTTGTTCTGCCCAGCTTCCTCCTGCATGTCACTGCTGTCCCCTGTGCTCAGCTTCCCTTCTGTCCCCACATACGAACACGCAGAGGACATGAAGGTATCCAGAGTATTTTTTAACTATTCTATTTTTTTTTGGTTAAAGTAACCCTTAAAATTTCTTTGCCATAGGGTTCCCTCCCTTCTGAATAGCTTTTCTGTTCTCCCTGTGCTCCCTGTGACTGTTACCGCCTTGCAAAGAAAGGGCTCTAGCAGTCCCCCTGTGTGCGCACGTAAACCCTCGGCTTCTGGGCATTGCGACTGACCTGTTGTCGAATGCTATATGTTCAGTAGTGCTTCCCCCAGAACAGCGTAAATCCTGTGTAGTAAGTAAGGTAACCACCTCGGTTTGTGGCTTAATTCCATAGGCAGGTGGAGAGAGACAGGAGCTGATGGGATACGCCACCTTACAGAGTCTCCCACACCTGGCTGTGGTTTGGTGCCTGTACCCACAAAGTGGTGGAGGTCCCCAAGCCGTTGGTGGGACCCTGTGGCTAAAGGAGCCATCCTCTTTTGGTGTGACGTGCTCGGTCATGCAAATCACAAAACTTCTAACTCTGGCTGCTGTTTTCCCGATGCAAAGGTTAAGGTGGCACATACATACTGGTCAGTCATTATTAGATAGCCTCAGGGGGCAGAGGATCTCTTCTAAAGTAAATGTTCAGTGTGTTTGTACAGGACAGGTTTTGTCTATAGTTCGGTGAAGCGTGTGGATTGGATGTGATAATTTCTGTTTGGAAGAGTGTGTACATCTGTACTCGTTATTTTTGCAGTAGGTTTGAATTTCAGAATGCTAGCAAGCTTTGCATGCAGAGCCATAGAGAAATGTTTGTGAGATATTTCAGAATTTTAATTTTGGTATAGTTCTGCTGCTGCTTCAGAAATGTTAAAAGCCTTACTCATATATTAAAACAATACTTACTCCCCTATCTGTGCTGAAAAACCCCAGGAACCCTAGAACAGAACCATGACCCACATCCATATGTTAGTATGATCTGCAGGTGATGGTATCTCTGGTGGTTGTTGTGGACCAGGGGGAAGGCTATGGAGTTTTCGTCTTCGTGGTGAGCGTTGAAACATGAGTCTTTGGTTTCCAGGCCTGTTTCAGTCACAGTTGCAGAGTGGGTGCTCTAGTCTTGTCAAGAAATCCAGAGAATTGAGGGAACTTAAGACAATGTCAGGTTATATTAAATTCTTCAAGTAGTATGTATCCATCCAATAGTGTACAGGTTCTACTTCCTGGGATGTTTGCCTGGTTTTTCTCCATTGTAGATTGTCTTCTTGTCTTATCATCAAAGCCAACATGCAGATTTTGAGGAGTATGTGTTACAAAAACCTTTTTTTAATGTTGTGATTGTTAGCAACGCACATTCAAAACATAGTGCCATTCAGGTACTTTGTGCACTTTGCTAAGTTGTTTCCAGCACATGTAAAAGGGTACGGGGTAGGGTGGCGGGCAGCAAGAAGCTGTTGTGTCTTGTAGATGTTGTGGTAGTCTGCACATTGTTGTGTGGCAATATTTTTCTAGTTCTGGAAAGTATACAAAACCCAGCTTTTAGCAAGCAACTTGACTTGAGAGCTGTTCTACGCAAATTTTTAAAACCCCTCTTTGTCCATTGGCACAGCCAACTAATGAAACAACTTTTCTAAGTCTGGTGGTTGTTTTAAAGTAAATATCTTAGGCTCTAAAGATTTTGTTTAGTTTCCAAGACTGCACAACAGAGCCCCTTCGGAGATAATGCTTTCTAAAAGGTGAAAGCACAATTGCTGTTACAACTGCAAACTCTTTTTGGGACACAAAGCTCCCGGCTCGTTTTACTGTGTTTCCTCAAGTGGTAATCTGAAGATGGAACCTATTTTGGATACAGCTGACACTTTTGCTTTGCTTCTAAACAGAATAAATTCTAGGAATCCTAGTGGGTTTTTCTTTTTGCCTTGCAACTGATGATCTTGAAACTTAGAGTGCATTTCCCAGGGATGCAGTTACTTTTCTCCATTCTTGCACGTATCCACTTCTTGAGTACCCTCAGATACTCAGTTGCATTTCTTATGCAGCTACTCGGAAATCTTGCTGACTGGAGAGTCATTAAGGCTGTTTCGGGAGGATATTTTGGTTTTTTTTGATGTCGGCATGGTGAAGGTGGTTGCCTGGCTGAGATCAAATTCTGTGTTGTGTTATGATTATGGGTGATACAAATAGTAGCACCTGATTAGCGTGGGGTGCTACTTCTAGTAATATAGAAGTGCTCCTTCTATGCCGCTACTACAGAAATAAGTTCACAGGATGTATATTTCTATTTTAGTTAGTGAGAAATGCCTTAAACTTGGTACTGCCTGCTTTAACTTCTTGGCATTGTTGGAAAAACAACTTATCAGTTATTTAAAAAGGGAGTGTCTATGTAATCTTCCATAGTTGAATGGATGTTTTTTTTGGGTGGAACTTTTAATGTCAAATCCCAGTACTGTGTCAGCCTTGAGCAGAATTGGACCTAGCAAATCATCCGATGGCTAGAAAAAGAGGAATGCAAGCAAACTTCTGCTAAGGGGTTTGTGTAGGAGCTGCCAATTTCGACTCTGCTGTGCGTGTACTGAAAGCAGTGCAACTGAGCAAACAGGCTGTCCCTGATGTGTATGTGCTATTTCTGAAAAAAAAAAAAAAAAAAAAAAAAAAAGCTGTATCTCTTAAAACTAAGCCCTTAAGGAAATGCTTCTCTTCTAGGTATACTGCAGCATCCAGATGGGACTGTCTTGAAGCAGTTGCAGCCACCACCTCGCGGTCCCAGGGAGCAGGAGTTCTACAACAAGGTGAGGGTCGGGCAGCATGGAGGGAGCTGCCTTGCTGCAGGTGAAATGACGTGTATGATTCATGTGGAAGCACAACCTTATTGCTGCAGTTGGGAAAATGCAACCTAAATATCTGAATGGTAGGTCACTGACAGTCCTATCATGGCATCTGTGTGCTGTCTAGAACCTTCTCCTCTTTGAACGTCTGTCCCTATGCCAGACCTACTTCACTCGCAGGATTTAAGCTTGCTTATTTGCTCGTGGGACAGCGGGGTTTTCACAGCATCTAAGATCTTATTGAAAAGCCTTGTATTATCTCCATCTATGATTAAAGGGTGGTATGTTTGATCCCATCTTTCTCATGTTGCTAAGCGTCTCAGAATTGGTTGCATCTAAATTTAGGATGTCTTACACTTCTGTCTAGTCTGGTTTATTGATAGAAGTATTGCTCTCTTCACTGTATTAAAACTCAGCTCCTTTAAAAAGTCAATAAAAAAATGAAACTCTCCAGTTGTTTTAACTTTAGTTAGTTGTGTTTTTCCTATTACTCATCTTCAGTTTGCTTTATCAGTAACTTTAATAACACAAACCAGGAAAGCTGTTGCTTGTTGTCTTAGGAGGGTAAACTGTTTTTAGAGCCAATCTACCTCCCTATGATAGTCCGTCATGGTTTTTTTTCTCTATTGATTTGGTCTGTCATCCCTTTCCATGGTTTATTGGGTATGAAGAACCGTAGAAATCCTCATGCAGGATGAGAGAGGAGTCTTGAGACCCTCTTTTTGTTGTGTTTGGTTCGTTCCTTCCCCCCTCTACAAGGGTATTAATTTAAGTTAGCAAAAGAAGTTCTGTATTTTGTGGAAATGTCTCACATTAAAACAGAGTAAGCGGCATGCTCTAAGAGAACAATGTGTTTGCATACTAGCATTACTCGATAATTCTCATGATGGGACTGCTAGACAAAACAGCGACTCTTGAGTTAGTAGGAGCTCAGCAGGAGCCAGTTAAATCTAAATGTAAATATTTTTCTGAGGTTTCTCAGTGACTGTCTTTCAGATGAGCTTAGGAAAGATGCAATCCAGCCTGAGCGGTAACTCCTCAATAGAAGGAGAAAGCTTGAACAGAGTCCTTTGAGTGCCAGGCTACTTACTCTTTGTGAAATCCTGAGGTACGGACAGTAACGTGTTATCACTGTCTAAAGCCAGGGGGTAAGAGGGGTAAGCTTAGACGTTAACCATTCACAGCACAGGCTTTATCACCTTCCCTGTTGCTTAGATTCACATGACAAGCCCTGAGCAAGACCCTGGGCAAAATCTTTGAGGAAGGAGGTCCGTATCAGTGCCGTTGTTACTATGCTCTGTCATAGCCGAAGAAGTCAGGTCTCAATGCCAATAACTTGCAAAGTTAGCTCCAATTATGTCTTCCAGGGCCTTGCCAGGTTGCTTCCGACACTGAATTTTTTTGGTTGTAAGACATTTGGGAAAGGGGTTGGGCAGTTCTTCAAAAATAACAGAGAAAGGGAAAGGTGTATACACAGTTAATTGTGCGTGGACTAGAATGGCTTTTTGTGGGAGAAGGGAAGGAGAGGAAATGCATGTACGTGTTATAGGTGAAAGTACAGGAGAAAGGTCCTGGGGTTTTGTTGCTTCTCAATGATTAACTGCTATCATGTTTGCTCTCAGGCAAGAACCACGTGATGCGGCATATAGACACCTAAGCACTACATACGGTTGTTACAAGATGAGGATTATCATGGATTGTAAGGCTCAGTGTAAGGTACAGCTTCATGTACAGCTCAAGATGATACAACAGCTCATTGCTGCCAAGATGGAAAGGCCTTTCTTCCCGTTCTTGTCATTTACCTTGTGCTGTGCTGGTGCTTTTTGGACATCTATGAACTGCTTTGACGTATTTAAAAGAGGGCAGAACTTCCTTGTCAGTTTTTCCAGTGTTCTGTTGGTTTTAGCGATTAAACTTACAAGCAGTGGGAACAACAACAAGACTGCCCTGTTTTTGGTGACTAAGCTCAATGCATCTTGTGGTCTATAATCAAAGAGACGTTACCACCTTGAAGTAAGCTTATGAGCCTCCAGAGAATGGTGGAAAGAGAATTTTACCACTCCTTGAGACAAGGGATTGTTTACAAGGCAGTCACATACAGGAGCTGGTGAGAAACAGTGCAGTAATGAAACAAGTGAAACAAGACTGATGAATCCCAGGCTGTCACCTTGTCGGGACTAGACAGCAAGTCCATTCATAAGATCAAACCAGAAAGTTACCCATTAGTATATGCGGATTAATCATGACCTTTTTTTTTTTATTTCTGCACCTGTTTTTTCATACGTGCTTGTTTTGTCTGTAGTGATAGGTAAGTTATTGCTTCCTTTGCATGATACTTTATCCTGACCTGAATTAAGATTAGTACCCCAATACCTGGGCCAGAAACAAGTGGGATTTTTTATGTATGGGTAAAGCAAACCTCAGCTGAATGAATTGAAAACCCCTGTAGTTTATGGTAGCAAGAAGATGAGCATGTCCTCAGCCTCAGGTGCAGAGCAGCTATCGCAGATCTGAGGCAGAAGTGTCTTCCGTAACCAGCAGTGACCAGGAAGCAGTATTTCAGCATGCAGTCTGAGTGCTCGTGAGCTGAAGGTTGCAGGGAATGTGTCATGATGGCAGATAATGAGGCTTTAACAGACAAATTTGAATATAACCCTGATATATTTAACCTGATACCAGGATGATATTGGGTAGATACTATCCTCTATCTGGAAAAGAGAGTCTTCTCTTCTGAAACTGCTGGATTTGCCTTCAGCGGGATGTGTGAACATGACAGAGGGCTGTAGTCTGCATCAGCGAATCACCGGAAGTTTTTTCCCCTGGTTATTAATGGGTTCTTTTCTACTGACCATGAAGCTGAGTGCTGACTGGTAGAGCCCAAACAAAATGGGCTTCCATTTTGGAATGCAAACTTCAGCAAGATGCTGTAGTGCAAAATACTAAGGGTCACTTGAAACCTGCTCAGAACTGGGTGGCAACTGGGAAGTTTTGAAGAATTTCACAGGTCTCTGTCAAAGTGGAAAACTGGAAAATCTCTCAAGTAATTCCTACTCAGACTACCATTAGGTTACCTTTCTGTTTTCCTGACAGTATATTTTCAGTTTAGCAGTTTAAAAAAAAAAACAAAACCAAAACAAAAAGAAAACCAAAACCAACCAAACAAAAACCCTACAACCCACCGCCTAAATACAGGTCTTCTTTAAGAGATTATTTCACCAAGTAACCCAAAATTTATCTCTACTACAGCAATATGTGGCATTCTCTACTGACAGGGAAATGGCTTGCCATGAATCTGTGCTATGAGGGAGGGGAAAAATAGAGTATGGTAAGATTATCATGAATGCCTTCTATAAGAAAATGTAGTAGAACAATGAGCTGTTTGTAGTCATTGTTAATAACTTACTATGTATTGCTTAACTTACCATTGGAGTGTGACTTTCCAGTGCTAATGTCCACTTTCTATTGAGTTCTGTAAATCTGAGTAATTATCAAATCAAAATAATAACGTTTTAATGTTATTCCTGCAAACTCCCTTCCTGTACCTGAGGGCAAGAACTTCTTACAAACACTGGCTGCATAACCATGGAGTGTTTTACCAGGACTTCTGGTACCCTTATCTGGGTAAAAAAATTGGAGTTTTTTAACCTCCAGTAGCTACAAAATACTTTGTTTTTCAATAGGTATGAACAGCAAGAGAATTAAAAATACTGAAGTTAGAAGGGTTGCGGTTTTTTAAGAACTATCTACACTGATGATCAGTTGTTTCCATCTAATGGAAATACTTGGTGAGAACGTGTAGGCGGAGGCACACTGAAGGACTGCTTTTAATGGAGTTTCAGGAGGGAGCTGTGTACAGAGATGTGGAAACAGGAAAATAGCGTTGCTTGAAAATGCCGTATAATATATTATGTAGTAGTGACCCATTTCAATTGAAGAAAATAAATTAGTAAAAGGCGTATGTGTTTATGGTAGGCAGCATACGCATGCATGCTAAGAAATCCACAAAAGCAAGCTACTACTTGGTGTGTTTTAGTATTTGGCTTCAGCCTGCTTTTTGCCAGGATGCATTTATACATGCTGAAACAGTCTGATTTAATTTGGTGGTGTTGGGATAGGGAAGGGAAGAAGCCTATCAGCCCTTCTGCGGTGATCTCTTCTGGCAGGTGAGTTGGGAACTGTGAGAAAAGTATCCTTTGAAAAGGTTAGTGCAGTCACTCTATGAGGTAAAACCTCCCTGCTTAGCTGGGTACAGTGCTCTTGTCGCAAACGTGCCAGGCTTTACCCAGGAGCACTGTGTGCTAGCGTAACTCCCTCTTCCTATTTAAGAGCTATCCTCTTCAGTACAGGGTTTTTCATAATTTGTCCATTCAAGAATGTAGCATTGCAGAGACAACTGTCCTGTTGGTGCCCCGAAGAGAGGGAGGAAGCTGGAATGTCAGGCTTTAAATAGGGCAGCCGCTTTTGTGGGCGCAAAAAGATAGAGCTTGGGCTGCAAATATTTAAAACTGAGGAGGGGAGAATTTACAGTTGTTAAGGTTACCTTCATGAGCACCGTTTCCTACAAGCTGTTTTTTTTAGCAGTAAGAGATGGAGTGTTTCTTACCTTCAACAGAACAAGAGAAGGTCACTGGGCTATTTTGAAATGGCAGCTCTTTCACTTCTGATTTCTGGCATTCACTCGGTGGGGCTGTAAACCTCTGTTACTGTCTGTACCTGTTTCGAGCATGGCGTACTGAAGTTTTAAAGGTTGCTAATGCAGTAGCTAATAAACTGGGATTTTATGCTCCTGTAAAATTTTATTTGAATTGCCCTTCTGCTCTCCT
Source organism: Burhinus bistriatus (assembly GCA_013397275.1). Classification (NCBI taxonomy): domain Eukaryota; kingdom Metazoa; phylum Chordata; class Aves; order Charadriiformes; family Burhinidae; genus Burhinus; species Burhinus bistriatus. Next base: position 635,250 of record VYXH01009161.1, on the reverse strand, counting down.
ACAGTGATTGCGTGATTCTTGGGGTATGAATAGTACACCTTCCCCCCCCAGTCCTGCCTGCCGAAGACAGTCCTGAGAAAGCTCTTGCAGCATGGCCAACTTCCAGTGCTTACTTCCCCCCCAGCCCCGTTTGCTAGTGGCTGCATGTCAGAATTGTCATAGCTGGTTCTCGTGGTGTTGCCAAGTCATGGCTCCAAATAACATATCTGCAATACTATAAAGTTTCCAAGGGTATCGCAACACAAGTCTTACCCTAATTCTCAGATACCCTTGTCTCAGAGGGCAAGGGTAATTCTGGGGAGTTGGAATGAAAAGGCTGTCAAGGTTGTCCCAGTCGCAGCTCGGCTCGGACCACCTTCTACCTCTACCCCAGTGCTTGGGAACCAAGGGAGCTGATCCACCCCACGTAGCATTGCGAAAAGATAATTGGGCTAGTCATCTGGGCTTTCTGGATAACAGATCTTCCACCCGTTGCCAATTAATGACATCTCTGTTAACTGCTGTAGCAGTAGTCTGAAAGTTCAGGGTTCAAGCCCTGCTGACATATAATATGAATGCAAGGAAGCTCTTACCGCTGTAGATAATAGAAATTGTTTTTCGCTCTTGTTACATGTCCTGAAAACAAAGCCAGGATGTAAGAGACACAAATAGCTCCAGCATGTAAAAGAGATTTACATTGGTTAGGTGAGAGTCTTGCACTTGAAAGCGAGGAAGTTAGGCTTTCATGGTTGCCCGCACAATTGTTGTTCTGAACTTTTGTTGGATGCATTATAGTGCAGCTTTCAATAGGGCAATGACCTGTCTTTCTGTTTGGTTTCCCTTAAAGAACTTGCTAACTCATTTTACAACCTGACATAAGGCAGAATTAATATTGTTTGTGCAACTTTTGTTGTCTCTCTTGTAACAGTTAGTCTTTGCATTTGTGACCAGTGGGTAACGTGTTAGTGAAGACCCAATTGCATTAATATTCCTGAAGCCATAGTTCCTTGTGCTTCTGTGGTTACTGAGAAGAATCGTGCAGGAAGTATGCCCCTTTGGACCATTATCAATAATCTTCTCCTTACTGTTTTATTTATTTTGTTCTCAATAACCTGCTGCTACTCCTGTGCCGTGGCTTTTCGTTGCTGCTTGATGGTTGCTTCTTTTTTGCATTGTCTAATTTTAATTAGTATTCAAGCAGCTTCAGGCAGCGCACAGGACTTCTGATGACTTCCCTCCCCCTCCATGGCATGAAATCAAGCCAGCAGCCTGAAAGATGTGTTTTGGCCTGGAAGCTTTTGCATAGAGTTGCAAGAACTGACTCATAAGGCTCAGCCCCCTTTCAGCCTATATAGCACAAATCACGATAAGGCAGCCTGTGTTCTGTAAACTGTTCTCTGCTAGTGACGGAAAAGGAAGGGGATTGGGGAGGCAAAGCATGTCTTGCTTCAGGATGAATTACCCTGTTTTGTAAACTCAGTTAACTGGTTTTATAGTCTTGATTTAGATGGTTATCCTTGACTGAAAAAGGAGTTGATGATGGCCATCGTGCTGCTATTGTGTACCAAAATACCCTTATCCCGTGATCAAGTCTCCAGCTAAGGTTCTGATTTTCAGTCTTGTATGGACAAAGCTTGGAGAAACAGGATGCAGCGTTCTCTTAACATCTTATTTTGGGGATGCAATGCCTTGCCCAATAGTCACAGCTGTAGCTCAATATCCTGAGAAGTTATCTTTGGCCGTGTCTTGTTCTAGTACCTCCAGATCTGCTGCGTCTCCAGAAGAGGTAGCGGTACTGAAGTATACAAATTACCTGCTTGCAAACATAGCAAGCACATTCTGACACAGTCCATTTCTGCCCTTGGCATCGTTCCTCCTGCTGAGAAACTATCCGGGAGGGATGCTGTTTTGCTGGGGAAATAAGCAAATTCAAGTTCCCAAACCAGTGTGTGAAATTGCCTCACGCTCTGCGCTTTAAACCACAAGCCTGGACAGAAGCATTGTAATACAAGGAAGGACACACAGTACTCCTCAGCTAACGAGAAGAAAATGGCTTTTTGACCAAATTGTGAAATACTGGCAGCTTGCATTCACATCTTTTTCACATTAGGAGTTGTCTAAGAGAGATGAAGTGTAGATCTAAGAATCTGCTGAGTTCCTACTACAGTCCGATAAACACTCGTGTTTTTTGTACTTCAGATCACTATTAAATGACTGAAATCATACTGTACCAGGACAGTAAGACTTACGAAGTATGGCAGATTTTTGTGATTCTTACGCTCTGCAGCGAGAACAAGTTTGAAAGGGCAGTACTGTGCAGTAGAAGGTTAACCTAGAAGGGTCTGGTGAGCATCTATTCCCCGTGCTCCTTGTATATTGTGTGCCACAGAATAAACTACAGCCTGCTTTAATAAATCTAAGAAAACCTCGTAAAAGGAGACAGTAAAAGGCCATTATTGCATTTTGATGCTATCGGGGAACTACTGGGTGGAGGTGGTAACAGACTGAGTAGTCTACAGTCCGTGCTACGTAAGTAAGCAGTAAAAAAAAAATAAATTTAGTTCTCTTATCAACCTGATTTTAAGGAAAATTCCTTCCCAAGAGTAGACCTGGCTGAAAATAAAGCAAAATTGCATCATTTTAATGTGCATATCCATAGTATGTTGAATTGGATTAAGTTACAGTGCAGTGCTCTTGCTGTGTTAGAGGGTCATGCAAGAGCTGACTTTTTCAGGCTGGATCAAATATTGTTTAAACTTCAGTTATGAATGTTTCAGAATATGGATAAACTTACTAAAGGTATGTTGGTGTTATACAGAAAATACCGCACTTTGTGCATTATAAGTTTGTTTAAAAATAAGATATGGTTGGTGGGCTGCCAGTATGGAGTTGAGGAAAGTGTAGGTTGCCTCCTTGAAAGAAAAGGAAAATAAATTCTGTTTCTGAAAATAAGAATTCCAGTTTGCAGAATAAAAAAAAAAAAAAACCACCCACAAAAAAAACCAAACCAAAAACAAACAAACAAACAAAAACAAAAAAACCCCACCCACCCTCGTAATACAAGAATATTGCATAAAGCCAGGACTGTGTATGTGTAATAATCTAATGTTTTGGTGTGTTTTTGGTCATCCATGTACCAGATTAACCATAAGTAATTTAAAAAGTCCATTAAGTATTAAGTGGAATGTCCCACTGTGTATATAACATGCTTGTTAAAATTCCTGTATTATCCAATACTTGAGGAGCAATTTGGTAGCAATTATTTTTCAGTCTTTGAGTATTTATTTTTCTGAGTGTGTGTTTGTATTTTTTTTATATATATATATATTTATATATATATAAATCTTATTGAAGACAAAGCAAAACAAATGACTTGGCTCACCGTGCCTGAGTGTAACAGAATCCACTTAACTAGATTTTTTTTTTTTTTTCTGTCTTACTGGAACAGACTATGATCAAAGGCTTTCTAAGGGTTCCTAGTGTTATTACCGTTCTTTTTCGTTTTCCCTCCCCTGTGTTCTAGCACAAGTTAGCACTGCTTCTTTCCTTTCTTGCCAATGGTGAGCCGGGGGGTTGCTCACAGGTTTGGGAAGCGACAGCTGCTGTGCTTGTCCAGCAGACTGGTGAGTGAAAGGAAGACATGAACATGAGCCAGCAGTGCGCCCAGGTAGCCAAGAAGGCCAATGGCATCTTGGCCTGTATCAAGAAGAGTGTGGCAAGCAGGAGCAGGGAAGCGATGGTGCCCCTGTACTCAGCGCTGGTGAGGCCGCAGCTTGAGTACTGCGTTCAGTTTTGGGTGCCACAGTCTAGGAGGGACATTGAGGTGCTGGCGCATGTCCAGAGAAGGGCAACAAAGCTGGTGAGGGGTTTGGAGAACATGTCTTGTGAGGAGCGGCTGAGGGAATTGGGATTGTTTAGTTTGGAGAAGAGAAGGTTGAGGGGAGACCTTATTGCTCTCTACAACTACCTGAAAGGAGGTTGTAGTGAGATGGGAGCTGGTCTCCCACGTAACTAGCGATAGGACAAGAGGAGACAGGTTCAAGTTGCGCCAGGGGAGGTTTAGGCTGGCCATTAGGAAAAAATTTTTCACTGGAAGAGTTATCAAACATGGGACCAGGCTGCCCAGGGAGGTGGTTGAGTCACCATCCCTAGAGGTGTTTAAAAGTTGTGTAGATGTGGTGCTTGGAGACATGGTTTAGTGGCAGACCTGGTAGAGTAGGGTCAATGGTTGGACTGGATGATCTTAAAGGTCTTTTCCAACCTAAACGATTCTATGATTCTAAGATGCAGGCTCACAACTGATTCTGTAACTTCCGGTTTTGCATAGGTTACCTGTAGGTTGGACTCCAAAGAGTTAATTATTCAACGCAAACCAAAAAATACTGCTAGTTATTACAAAACAGCTGTTTTGATGTTACTGTATCTTCTCTAACTACTGATAACCTCTCTACTTGGGTAGAAAACATCAGAATAGCTTTTGGGGCTGTTATTTTTAGTCCTTGTGGAAGGAGCTGTTGCGTACTTTCCCAGAATCATGAGCTATCAACTAAAATTCCTGTTAGTAGGTGCCATTCTTCTCTGTCCATTAAAAAAAAAAAATAAAAAAACCCTGTTATTACTAGCTGCCTCCGCCTTGGCAAGTGTTCTCATCACAAAGTAGAGCCTGTTGCTGGCAGTGGAGCTTTTGATGTCGAAACTGAGACTATAAATCTGACGTAACGCTTGTGGGCTAGCCCTTGAAATGATCAATTTTGACACCAGGCTGCAGGTGGGAGTTGAGTATTCTGGAATAAGGGGTAGGGTATACTAGGAGATGATAAAGGCACGGTTGCTGATAAAATGCAAATAATTCAGATGAATAAAATTGTCAAAATTAAGGGCAACACAAGCAGGTGTTTTTAAAGGAAGGTAAAGACATAATCTTAAGCATTTTGGAGGTATTGATGGTAGATGTACTTAAACAGCAGTTTAAACAGAGTCTCCTGGCCAGGTGCTTAGGCGGTGAGCCAGCTCAAGGTGCTCAGCAGGCTGTAGGACCAGCTGGATGCTGGCATTGCTGCAAGGGTTGGGATGAAAATGCGTGTGGGTCTGTGGTAGCCCTGGCTCGGGCTGACTTGGACTACCATGAAACTGCACCTTTAGGGTAATGTTGCAGTAAATTCGTTGTGAGGGCTGTCTCTTGCAGTATTAGAAAAAAAACCAACCCAGCTTCTGTCTGTCAGGACTTGTCTCCACTGTGAAATGTAAAATCAAATTTTGCCTATTTAAGTATAACTGCTTCAGGGTTCCTCCCACCCCTCACCTCTCCCACCCCTCTCTCACTCCCTAGCTTGAATCTTCAGCTGTGATGAGATAGCTTTCCAGAAAGAAAGGGTAATGCTTATTAATGTTCCCCAAAAGTGGGACAGCAATACTAGCTTATTTTCCCTTTTGTCCTATTGTTCTACTGTTTTACTTTTCTTTCAGCAATTCCAGAGATAATTTAAGCTTGAACTCTTAAGTAGTTGGAGTTGCTTTAAAAAAAATAAAAATCTTCTTGGAGCAGAAAGTTTGTATGAAGACACTTTAGCTGCTGTCTTTGTTCAATGTGCTATTGCACCTGTGAGGATTTGGATCTGTCAAGGTGGTGGTTTCTGACCAGGTGTGTGTCTTCCCTTAAAATTGGTAAGCCGTATTCATGTTGCACCACCACTTCATGCATTGCAGTAACAGAGCTGTCTTTTGGCACAAGAGCTGTACAGATAGATGAGAAAACTGGTTGTACCGTACTTCTTCAAGGGAGGTGTGAATTGGCAAAACGACTTGACTTTTTGCCTTGAAATGTGCTGACTCTCTCTGGCCACTGGTAGCTTGAGCGTTTGCAGTGGGTAACTTCAGGACAGCGTCACTACAGCTCTGTTGGGTGAATGGTAAGTGGTGTCAAACTAAGAAGGAAGAGTAAGAGTAAGAAAGAACGAGGGAAGGAGTATTCAGTGTGTTAAAACTGAAACTTCCTTATCAGATGACCAACGGTAGTATGTCTTAACCACTCTTTTTAGGCTATGTTCTCTTTATTTTGGCCTCTAGTGGAGAGTACCTAATGTGAGCTCTGCTCCAGTCTGTTGTACGTGCAAGTTGATATGACTGAACCAAAGGAACGTAGATTCTGGAGTAGAAACCTTGAGGTGCAATTTGCCATGTACTTTTGGACTATATTCACCTAAAAGTCTCCTAACCTACTTAGGAGGCCGCTTAAGAGGCGTTTGCGCTGTTAATGTAAATATTACACTTTCCTACACTTTCCTGGGTATCATCTTTAAGAGCTTGTGTTTGTGGTTTTTTTAAAAACAAAAAAAAAAAAAAAAGAGATGAATGGGATTGCGGTGCCTGAGGGATCAGGCTTTGTTGCACATCCTGATAGAAGAATTATCTTTGACATCAAAGAGCTCTCAAGTTCATTGAAGACTCTAGCTCTTAAGCAGTTAAAGCTGAACGGTAACATCTGATTGTGCTAGCAAGTTGTGAACGTAGGAGAGACTGAAGGGCAAGAGGAAGCTCAGTTCTGTGGCAAGAGATTTGTGATGAAACGTGGTCTCTAATTTTGCAATTTTGACCAAGAAAGCCCTGATGTCCACTACCCTGCTCCATGCTCAACTGGGTGGCTTGCAGCAATTATAGAGGCGGGCTGTGGGTAAAGTAAATAATTTAAACTTGCTTTGTTCTTAATCTTTAGTTGTGCAGGAGTCTCATGGGATGAAAGATGAGATGGGAGTTTGCTGTCTTGCGAAGAGGGGAAACAACCTTCTTCTCCCTTGTGATGGGGTAGGGTGGGGTCTTTCAAAGGTCTTTCAAAATACTTTTCTGCCTTGCCTCTATAGTAAGTGGTTATCGGAAAGAAAGAGGGACTGGATGATCTGTCTCTACCCAACTTACCTCTGACCGTTTCAAGCGACTCGCTGCGTATGGTGTCTGCGGCTCTTTGCTCGCGGCTCCACTGTGGTATTTGTTCAGCATTTCTGCTGGTGGCTGTGCCTGACTGCTGCCTTTTGGGTTCTTCCTCTGTCTGCCGAAGTTTTGAAGCTCTGCCACATCCTCAGAAATGGGTCAGGGTTTGCTTTGCCTCTTGTAAAGATGATTCCATGCCTGGGGCTGCAAATCTTGCTAGGGTCAGCCTAAATTTGACCATACAAAACATGTGGAACTGGATAAAATAAGAGATACTGTTTTTTTGGCGTTGTTGGAGAATGACTGGTTTGATAAACATCACCAAATAAGTATCTCTTTGAGATTTTTTTGAAGCTTATTTTCACAGCCTTCATTTTTTGGAAGACAAGATGGCTAACTCCTTGCTGCTATTTTTTTTTTTTCCCTGACTCCTGGAAGAAAGATGATTGTCACAAATGTGTGCCTTTCTTGTTTGAAAATCCATTTACGTGATCAGATTGTGGAAACATACCCTGATTTGTTGTAAGCTTTTTTTGGTTACCTTCTGTGAGAATAATGATTACAATTTCACGTATAGTATGGCTCTATATTGGATAGTAAAATAAGCAATTCAGTATAATAATGTTTACCATAACAGCATTCACAAATATTTAACTTTTGGAATTCTTCTTGTACCGAATATTTTGAATATAAGCAGGGCTGGCTCAATTCCAGTCATATTTGTGGGAACACATACTGCGGACGCTGGCAAGTCAAAACAGGATGGTACTATGAGAAAGAAGCCAGGCCTATCTGAGTTGTGAATTGCTAAATTCACAGCTGCTGCTTCAACCTCAATTTTTTGGCCCTTGCACTTGCCTGGTGTAACTGGGTGATTTAGGAGTCTGGAGGGAAATGCAGTGTGCGCTCAGGTAATTACAGTCTGTAATATAATGCATACACATTAGGAGACAGAATTAAGGTTGCACTATCATCTGTAAATCTTGCATTTGCTAATTTAAGCGCATGACTTATTAACTGCTCCCCACTCCTCAAGAACCCCCCAAAAAAACACTTCGGAAACTGAACTGTACCTGATGTTGGCAGCTGGTTGTGTGTCCTGAGGCTCTGCAAGCCATACTGCTACTGTCCCTTCAGGGATGCTTCAGACCGACATGCCTACTCTGGCATTTAAAGTTCCCTACTTTAAAATAAGTGCGAATTTAAAGTATATATTCTTTTAAAGCAACACTTTTATGTACTTTAGAAGGTTCTCTTTAGACTACATTTCTGTCAAAGTAGTATTTTTTGATCAGGACAATTGAAGACGGGTCTGTACTGCCAGAATTAGTTTCCTGTTGAAGTTTAAACATTTGTTTTGCCCTCCCTCTGTCGTTTATGTGATTAGCTAGTCTTAAGAAAACAAAAAAAACTCCTCGAATGTCATGTTACTTTAAGGAAAAGAACATTCCCATTCTCCCAAGCAGCCCCTGTTTGCATTAAAAAACAGATGAATCTGTTTGGATCAGACTTACCAAAACAGAGTGTACTTTGGATTAAAAACTAGGGGATGGTAAATTTGCCTGAGAATTAAAAAGTCCTGAATAACTGGAAATTATGACTTCATGGTGTCTATTACACTATCTGAGCTGCCACAGGACGTATCTGGGGCATATTCTTCCTATGAGTTAGTTGCTGCAATTTGTTATGGTCCTGTTGTGAGCCCTCCAAATGTCAGCATCCTGTTTACTTGCTTTTAAGCCCAACAGTTACTACATTTTTATGTCTCCAGTTCGTGCTATTGGAAGAATGTAGCCTGTGATCCGTAGAACGGATACCTCCCCTGGCTGAGCTGACACTGAATTGTTTTGCAGTTCTTGATTTGTTGGATGGAGACTTTATGTACAGTTACCAGTAAAGCAGAAATAACTTACACTTGTCAGCGTATGCTGAAGAAGTGGACCTGTTGCTGCATTAAAAAAAAAAAAAAGGGTGCAACTGCTTGAAATGAAATTGGAATATTGCTGATATAAGTTAAAACACAATGGTTGATTTCTGAGGGTTGTTCTGGGGTAAGTGATAAACTGTCTCTTCCACGAGTTTTCCAGCTGTACCTTTTGAGGCATGAGGTGTATGGTTTATTTCCTATGTAATTTTAGGGGTGGTTTTGTCATGTATACATTTATATTTGGCATTCTGAATGACATCTAAATGTGTAGCTTGCTACCCGGCTGTATGAGATGAGAAGAAATGCCCATGGCATCGGTGCTGTTCACAACACCCCTTCTCTGATGAGCATAATTCCTGAAATGTCTGGTTTTGTTGCTTTGCCTACACCAAATGAATTCCTCTGATCTTTATTAACTGAGTGCTTGTTCTTGTTTGACATGCAAATACATTACAAGCTGAGATTGAGGTCTATATTAAGGTCAAATAAAGTGCCTTGTATATGTTACGTCAGACTTATGAGGGGAGTTTATTACTGTTTCTGGGAGCAAGATAACTCTTGAGAGACAGAAATAATGCACTTAGTTCTGTTATGCTGAAGTAATGATACTGAACAATGCATTACTGAGAGTTTGGTCTCAGTTTAAGATGTCTTATATCAGTGTATTAAAGGATAGACTGCTTGGAAGATAGAACTCCCGGAGCTCTCTTTCCCCATTTGGCCCGGACTTTGGGCTATTACACCCCATTATAAATTAGCTGAATATCTTTATCGTGTCCTACTATTTGAAATACACAGGAGCATACTTGTAGTTCACGGAATCACGGAATTTTCAGAGTTGGAAGGGACCTCTAGAGATCATCTAGTCCAACTCCCCTGCTGACGCAGGATTGCCTAGAGCACATTACTCAGGACCGCATCCAGGCGGGTCTNATGCAGCCCAGGATTCCATGGGCCTTCCTGGCGACAAGGGCACGTTGCTGGCTCATGGATAATTTACTATCTACCGGGACCCCCAGATCCTTCTCCTCAGAGCTGCTAAATTACTTGCTAAGTGTTTAATACTGGACCCTAATGTTGGTGTTTAAAAAGTAAGTCAAAGCAAGAGTACTGTCTTTCTAAAAAATTGAAGGGGTCTCCTGACATGTCACTTTCTCAGAGTCTCTTTTTTTTTTTTTTTGCATATAAATTAAGCAAAAAGTTCTTATATGTTTGCCTGTTTTTTCAGTTGCATGCAGTGTTTCTCTTCCTTGTCTGCTGCACTTTCTGCTTCCATCTCTCTCCTCTTTGTCCTGTCCTAAATGTATATACTTGCTCCCATGTGAGGGCTGTGATACTGCATGATGGTTGCTGCCTCTCAGAACTGCTTAAATTCACCTGGGAAAAGAGTATTTGTGCTGGGTGCAATGCAATTAATTCCCTGTCTTGGCTATGAGGTGCTATGATAATAAACTACCACAGTAAACAAAAGTGGGTTTGTACTGCTTGTCTGAAAATACCTACAGCGTGAAGGAATTCCACCAGTCAGTGCTTGGAGTCCTGGCCCAGAAACAGCTGTCTGTACGGTGGGGAACAGGGAACTCTCTTCTAAAAGGTAGCAGTGGATGGGTCTGTACCTCAGCATCTGCGTGATGCTAATTTTTCCCCCTTTTTTTTTTTTTTTCCTTCCTTAAGCTAGTAAGATCAAACTACAGTGCAGTCTTCTGAGGAAAGCACTGTTTTCTGCTGGCAGCATTTGAGGCTCAGCAAAGAAATGTTGCATAAATAAAAATACACAGCAACCACTGATCCTGGGGACAAGCAAGGTTTTCTGTCTTAGAGCACAAGAATATCAGCCTACCAGCTTGCGTTAACGTGGAGGAAAAACAGGCCTAGGTGTACAATGACCTGTAGTCCGCAGAGGGGGTGCCAGCTTGTCAAACCAGGATGCGGGAAGAGAGATCAGTGCCCTGTGATGTGACACTGCGACTTGTAAGATACCCACACCCAGCAACTTCTGTATGCTTAAGATAGCAACGGTAGTGGTAGAGGGTGCGGCGGTGGGTGTAGGTCAGTGTTTGGCATCACGCTGTGCACCTATTTGTGTGGTCTGAGCTTTGGGGATTCAGCCCCCTCCTCACGATCTTTAAAATGGGGCTTATACCATGAGCCAGTTAAAGGAATGGGTCAAATTAAATGCGCTAGCCTAAAGTCGGTGTGGGTTTGGTTGTGTCACCTTCTCTGTCGCTGCCCAGTAACGGTGTCAGAATTGTGGCTGGTACAAGCCTGGGAGAGCCCCAGATTAGGTGCGCCCAAAGGGCTGTGGAACAACACCCTGTATTTGAAGCACACGGGTGATTTGAGTTTGCCCGGTTTGAGGTTTCTGCAATGAAACCTAAATTTAGCACAAACCCGCATTGACTAATTTTAACATTCTGCTGCTGCGTGAGGCTCTGTCTAGAGTTACACGGCATCCCTGATCGTAGCCGAGGCTTGCCTTGATGCTCTAAAATAGTAGCTGGGCTTCAGGTCCGGGGTGTTTTTCTCCCTACATATGTTAATATTACAACACAAAAGGCACGTATTTTGTGATACCTGCCCTTCGTAGTTTCCATCGCAAGATATTCCCCCACCGTGGTTAAACGTGCATCTCGAAGCAATGAGCTGAGCCAACTCTGCAGAGCTCTCTTTAACACCTTAAACAGTTTTTTGCATTGTTTCCGATTTTGCAGCGGGCTCTGACTGACTGCAGTCCTGTGCCTTGCGTACTGAAGCGAAAGCAGAATTGTTGGCTTGTCCCGGTCACTCGTGCGCAGCATCTGTCGGTATTGCTGAGGGGCAGGAGACGAGTCTGATAGCATCAGAACCGGGATAGCTGCGAGGGGATTAGGATGAGATGGTTCCTAAACGCAATAATAATCATTGTAAACTCTATTTGTGTAGACGTAGATCTTTCAGTCTGCAGAGCCGTGCTGGAGGCGATCCCCTATCTCTGTAATGAGATCTTCGGGCGGGATTTGGGGAATCTGGTCGAGGGAATGGTTTTGAAACCCTCTTCACAACAGCACTGCAAACTGGTGACAGTCATGCGATTCCGTAGCAGATAGTATCCAAGGCTTGGTTTTAACTCTGCGAAGAATTACTCCTTCAGGAATATAAACCAGCTGCTGTTCCCAAACTGTTCTTGTTTTTTCTTACAGAAGTTGAAAAAAATGTTGAAAGCGTTAAAGCAAATAAAAAAAAAAGATATTTGAATTGTATGTCGTTTGTGCGATGTAGTTGCAGGATGAGTTGTTTTGGAGGAAATGAGGAAATACTATCCAGTCTCAGCTTGTATATTTTCCCTGATATAACTTAAAAAGCTTTGGCTATACGATACAATGTAGTAATCCTATACAGTCTTGGATCCAGGATTGCAGAACACCCGTTTTGCTAAATAGGCTTCAATGCTAACAGTTAGAGTTTAAATTTTTATTCAAGTTAAGCCATACGTTATTCTTAGTTAGAGTTGATTCATCTCTTCCACTTTAAAATTTGAAAGAAAAGATACCATTCATTTATGTTGGACTGTGATAATTATCATCTTCATCTTGTATGTTTTTTAAATGCAAAGTAGAAATCTTAAACACATGAAAACAAAGACAGTAAGAAATTATAATTATGGGACAATTGGAAGTATAAAAGGAATGTTTTGAACTGATGATCTCTCCACCCCTCCCTAATTTATTTCAGGTTTATGACTCCGACTGTTGCGACAGCATTCTTCTGGAGCTGCGGGAATATCTGCCAAAATACTTCGGTGTCTGGTCACCACCTACTGCACCAAATGGTACTGTTCTAATTTTATCTGTTAATCCAAACCTCCTGGAAAAATCTTCTGGAGACTGATTTTTGGCAGTTGTGAGCTCTGTAGGGTTGGATTTTTTTGGTTTTGCTTTGTAACCCACTAATGTTCCCTCTAACAACCAGTTCCAGTTTGCAGTCCTCTGGTTGGATTAGGTCTTTGGGTTCTTCTGGCCAGGGCAGATGGGGCATGGCCATTTGTGCCGCACACGTGTCCTCAGCAGCTGGACCTGATGCATAATGCCCCGGAGCTGCTGCTCTGGTCCGGGTCATGTCGGAGGAGTGGGCTGGTTGCATGTTTATGTCTGGTCAGGCCATCAGAGCAGGAGACGGGCGCTGTGTGGGTGTGTGAGGAAGGAAAAATGGATAGGTTGGGGCCTAAGGGGGGGTGTTCAAACTGGAATCTGCTACTGGATCTCCAGAGGTTGGATCCCATCACCATGCCATATCATAGAAAGCAGTTACTTCAGCGGGTACCTTGCTGGGAAGCTCTCTGCTTATCCTCTGTTACTGGTTTGAATGGAACAAAGCTCCGGTATCTTAACTTTGTGTTTATATTACATGTTAGGAGTCAGGAAGAAAAAGGTATTTTTGGAGGACAATTGGAAGATTTTTCTCTTCAAGAGAAAATAGATACTATTGATGTATTTAAAACAGAAACTAGTTTTTCTTCTGCTCTTTCTTATTCACACTGGGGAAATGGAGCTTCTGGAACATACAGAAATAAAAGAATGTCCTTGAGTCTATTTAAATGCACCAAAACTAGACACTGTGCTGCTTTAATATCACTCTGTCATCTTTTGCTTATGCTGCCACTTGATAGACTTGTTTTCCAAAGAGAGTAGTAAGACGGTGTCCAAAGACACTGTCTAAACTCTCTGAAAAGAAATGCAAGGAGGATTGTGGTAGTACCCAGCACTTTCTTGGCTCAGATTTGCCTTCACACTTTCATATTTGGCACTAACTCAAATAGCCCTACTGGAGCTGTCTTTTTCCTTCCCTTATAATTTTGTATGTGTGATTGAGCTCGCTTTACGTCCCCTCCAAAACTGCAAATCAATTTTTTTCTATTCACAGTAGGATCTTAAGATGTAAAAATATGTGGTCTAGCCAAGATACAGTAATTCAACACATCCCTAGTTTACCTTGGGAATTCACTAGCTAGCACTGTGCACGCTGGGGCTGAATTTTGGCAGGTCTCCACCAGAAGTCCAGGCGTAGCCAGTAGGAAGAACTGTTTAAAGGAAGCGTAACTCTTGATTTTGTTTTGCTTCTTGAAAAGACTATGCACTATCAGGAGCCCTCTTCCTGGAGAGCTATGGCAGGGGTTCAAACAAAACACTCCATTGCCAATTCTGTTATGTGTAGTTTAATGAGTTTTGTGTGGTCTTGGTAGAAATCAAGTGCATTGGAGATAACAGAGCTTAACAGAACGTGTGTGTGCTGGGTACATCCAAAGCTAAGGAGGGAGCCATTCCCATTGGAAGTCATCTGTTGTTTAGCAGGTATTTTTGCAAATGCAGTTTTGCTAATGCCAGGTGTGAAGGAAAACCTCTGTGTTTGCACATTGGTGCTTGGCACCAGAAGACCCCAGAGGTGAAAAGAATCACCAGTGGTGCATTTAGACTGCGTAAAAAGTAGGAAATCAAATTTTGAAAAAAAGGAAGAGGGGAAGTAACCACGCAGAGGAGGGAGACCGAGGGGAGGCTGTTTTGGGGAAATGAGGGATGGGTCCCCAAATAAGCTGTGGACTAAGGTCTAGTTCAAAAGATTGAACTATATGCTTAGCTGCTGCTGTGTGTCCCAGTGACGTCAGAGGAAAGAATCTAGTTTAGATTGAGGGTGTATTTGTAGGTTTTTGCAGTCTTGACACTGGAAGCTGGATCTTTCCTTTGGCAGTCACTGCTCTACAGGCTCTGGGCACACAGCTCCAGACAGCATCTGAGTAGTGAACCCAGTAATTCCTTATTATTGCTAAATTGGATATAGGTGACTTCTAAAAAAACCCAAAATTAAATTAAACAATCTATCAGTTACCAAACTGTGCCTCCTGCATGTTGTGAACTATACGCGTATGTTTTCTAAGAGCATTTGTGTGGAGGAACAGCGGCTTGTCTGCCAGGGCAGAGAAAGGATGGCCATTGGTGTCCCCATTTCATATAAAGTTCTTTTATTTATGAGATAAGGAAGAAGGAGAGCTCTTTGGTGAATGGTGTCCTGTATGCGTAGCATCACAGTTGTTACCTTGAGTAGAGGGTTGAGAGTTTGAGTAGGGTTCATACAGACGTGTAGAGAATCGTAGGCTTGTGGTAGAAATAAACCAGAGTAACTTGATTTAGGAGCACTCTGAACTTGATCTGTGACCGTCTCTTGAGTTTCCATGTGACAGGTAAGCAGGAACTGTGGTGGGTAAGGCGGAGAGCACAAGGAGTTTATTTTCTTAGAGAAACATTTAGGGAGAAGCATCAGTCTTCTAGGCTGAAAATGTAGATGAGCGGATGAAATTGCTAGCTAAAAGGGGTGAAATGTATTAAGTGTAAATGAGAATATAGGAAGCGTGACAGAAAAGGTGGACTGATATTCACAGTATCAATACAATTTGTAAAATAACTCTCCTGTTAGGCTGAAATCGCATACCTAGTACTGCTGCGTAGGAGCTGGAGTTAGAGTGGATGACACTGCACCCCTTAAGCTAAAATCGGGGTCAGACAATTTGAATTTTGTGTTCATTGGTATTGTGTGCATTTGGAGTTTATTAATAAACAAGTGGAAAAGTTGTTATAAAGATGCAGGAGCCGTGTTAGGCTTTTTCTATCTCCTGTTGAGAGTCCTGGGTTTTGCTGCCTACTTGTTGCCCTTGCGTATTGTTTTTTAAAGTAACTTTACTGCTGCTTATTTCACACTGTGCTCTAATTTTTGTTGCCTAAACTGACAACAGGATACATAAATATAAGCCAGCTTCAAACCTTTCTTTTCTTCTCTTGTTGCTGGGAGCAACTGAGGCTTTTCCCTGCTTATTCATATGTTTTGAGAGATGCCTTGTGAGTTATGAGAAGAAGTCAGATGCCTCGAGTTATTTTGTCACTTCTTATTCCAGTGAGGACTGAATGCATCAGCATGTACGTGCTGAAGTCCACAATGGTTCATGCCATGCATACGTGCTGAATTTTGGTGGTCTTTCAGTTTGTCTCCTTTGGGACTGTAATAAAATATGTAAATAATATGTCAAGCCACATCTTCCTGCTACTGAAAAATAAAAAAGGGGAGGGCAAGCCTCTGAGGGATGATTCGTTTAAATCTTTGAAATATATAGTCAGGATGATCTACTAAAGCTAAGATACAAAAATCCTTATGAATTCTTTTCTCAGCAGGGGATTTTAATTTAACCTGTTCTCAGACGGTGAATGCATGGTTTTCAGAAGCATGTTGAGTTAGCAATGTATGCCATAATAATTTTAAAAACTGCTTGAAAAATCTGCAATTTTTTTTTTTGTTTAACAAAATGAGGAAGGAGAGCTCTCTAGTTATCTAGGCTCAACAGCAGACTTGCTAATGACCTTGAGGTCGGACCCTCAAAGACCATGAGAGCCCCTGAACCTGAAGCTTACTTTGTTTGCCTTAGTCTTAATGCTTCGAGATATTGTAGGGGTTAACTGATACTGGGGTTTTGGGGTCTGTTTCAGTAGACCATAGATCTTGAGTACAATGCAAACAAGAATCAAACACTGCCAGGAAAAACGAAGCGTAAATGCTCGATGCATTTTTTCTGAAGCTGTAATGAGAAAAAAATAACTTGGTGTAATGTTTTATTTGTGGTGGCATTGCTTTCCCTGCAAGGACAAAAAGCTTTTTGAGAGTGGGGGTGTGCATTGAACAGATGTAACGGTCTTAATTTTGAGCTAGCAGTTAGCTAACAATGAAGACTTAAATAATAATTCCAAAAAGTGTGAGAGAAATGAGTAATTTCTGGATAATTCTCAGGCTTTGCCAAATAATTAGTACATCCCAGGGTTAGCGTTAGCTCCTGAGTTATTTTAATACTTAATTTTTTTCATATAGCAATTGTTACATTTTTAGGAGGTCAGTAAGGGAGATATTCTAGCTTAACAGGTCTGAAATGGATGGGGAACTAAAAAGTGACAGGTATTTAGAACCGTTAAATATTTTGGAGGTGCTGAATGTTGGTGCCGTATGCTTAAAAAGAGATTTGGACCAGTGGAGCAGGGGACAGTGGATAACCATGGGCGCTCTACAAACGCCTTAGGTGGGAAGAGCATGACTATCTTGCCTGCATGTTGTCTGAAGGGAAATAGGCTAGGTTTTGGGAGACTTAAGTTCTGCTTTTTAAGCTAGTTGTTTTTATGGGTTCACCTCTTGTTGCTTTATGGAAATAGATGTTTTACTCTTTTATATGCAGTTACATTTTAGGGTTGATAAAAACATTGCATCTAAGCAATTTGTATAATTTGTGTTAATTTACAATTTGTATAATTTTGTATTTGTAACAGTTTGCGTCCGGAGGTGCTCGCAACGTAATCCAAAGCATTTTGGAGTTGGTGGTGAAGGACTGCAGCCATTTTCTGAGCTGTGCTAACACCTGACTGAATTAGACCTCTGTATAAAAACTTTGAATAGGAAAAGTGGCTGCTGCAGTTCAGGCGATACAGAATACACTTCCTGGTAGGGAAACTATTTGTCCCGCTTCTCCTTAAGGGATATCTAGTGAGCAAATATCGAGTATGTTTGCTGCCTGTGGCTTCTCAAAGTTAAGCATGAGTTATTTTAGGTTGGATGTCCCTGCAGTTGTAGTTAAAAAACCTGGTTTATGGGTGAGCTAGTCTATAATGAACTTCTTTTTGCTGTAGCTGGATTGATTCTGTAGCCCAAAGGACGTTGAGAAGTAATGCAAGCTGATACAGTGAGTTAGTAGAAGGCTGGGTATTTTTTCAATAGCATATTGGTTTGACCTGCTTTCCTGAGAATGAGTTTACATTAACAACATGCTTAGTCCCATTCGTACATAAAGCAGGCATCTAAGGATTAAACCAAACCTCCTTCAGATCAATAAACACGTACTTTGGGGAATTGGGGCATTCGATCATCATGGTGTAAAAATTGAAGCTCTAAGTAGGACTTACTAAAGTCCTAACATCCAGTTCATTTCTTATCCTTAAGAAAGTGTTTCTACTTGTTGAGGAGAAACGGGACATTGCTTGTTCCCTTTCTCTTGACTCTAATGGGTTTTGTTACCTGTCTGTACAGCTATCAAAACAAGGCACTTTGTCCCTCATCTCTCTTTAAACTTAAACTGGTTTTGCTTTCTTTGGCAGTCCCGTTTTAGATTATGCTGCAGGAATGGGGAATAATACAATGTTTCTGTGTATTCGGATTGCATTGAAGCCAAAGAAATACACTCATGGAATAGGCTGTACTTGGAAGAAAAAACAAACTTTAATGTGAAGTTTGTGACCTGCTAACAAGCAGATTTGCAGAAGTGGGTGTGAAGAGTGAGGCGTGTGTTAATGGTGTGTGTTGTCTTGGTGCATATCGTGCACTGGCAAGGGCTGGAGATCTGTGCAAGCTTCCTCCAAGCAGAGTTGTCTGCGAGTCAGTTACCGAAGTTTGTTTTCTTGTTGTGTTCTGAGGATCGGTGCTGTAGATCGTGTTGGTAATAGTCTCTTGCCTGCACTGGAGAAAAGCATAAACCAGTTTGACCAGGTTTTGGATACTCCTGTAAATCTTCAGGCACTCCAAGGGCTTGGGGTTTTTTGGTACACCCACACCCCACACCTCCCAAGGGACTTTTGGAAATGGATGAAAGGCAGCCTAGGATTTGAGGAGTGCTTTCACCAAAGGGTGGGCCATGAGGAATGAGTACAGATGGGAGCAGGATGAAAAGAAGAAAAATGAGATGCATTTCAGCCCCTGTAGGATAGGACTCTGAAATATTAATTTCATTTTTAAAATGACACAAAGAAAAATTGCTGTTTTAATTCTAGCCCTTTCACACTGCGAAAGAAAACGCCATCTCCATTGCAAAACCAGCCATGTAGTAACCTGCATTTGTATGTGCTTATTAATGCTATTTGAAGTATGTTAATGGCTTAATAAAAGCTACTAATGAATTCATCTGGGCAATAATTTGAATTTGAGTGCAATGTTAACACACTTTAATGGTATACAATTTTCTAAACAATAAGGCATTTCGAATTTAATGCCAACAGAATTTGTGGGTGTGAAGTGACTGTGATTTAGTCTGTGTTCAGAGACAAATTTGACTCTTAAAGATGTTAAGCCTTACACTATTCTCCTTCCTCCACAGAAGCTCAGCAGAAACTGTATAATTATTTTGCTTTGAGCCACTGTTTATGAAAGTTTTGTCTTTTTAACAGATACGTATCTAAAACTGGAAGATGTGACCCGTAAGTTTAATAAGCCTTGCATAATGGATGTAAAAATAGGTCAGAAAAGTTATGATCCGTATGCTTCAGCTGAGAAGATACAGCAGCAGGTCAGCAAGTACCCACTGATGGAAGAGATCGGCTTTTTGGTACTTGGCATGAGGGTAAGAATTTGTTTTGTTTTCAAATTCAGCTTGTGCTCTGGCCTGTTCTCCCACACCAGATACAGCGGCTAGTTTTTGTAACAAATACAATCCTCTTGAGTTTTACGTAAATAAAGCATTATCTGAATATGTTGGTAGTACTGGTATTAACTGTTGTGTGAAATATGTTCCAAAACACTGCTCCTGTTCACAACAAGTGTTTAACCTGGCTGTGTCCCTTCTGGGAATCTGTTTGCCACCTGAGTTCTGTAGATGTATACAGGAAAGGGGTTGGGACAGACTGTAGTTATTTCAAACTGAACGTAGCTGCAATTAATTCTTCTCGCATAGCAGGTATTTCAAATTATCAAAGTATTTTTTTGACCTTTAGGCTTACATCAGATATTTACTTACTGAACCAGTCTTTGTAATAATTTAATAACGAGCTGTATTCTCTCCAAATTTTTATATTGATTTTTTTTTTAAAGAAAAATAATTTTTCTGTATTTTTTCTATTTAGTGAAGAGTAAGTTAGCTCTCAGAGGTGATGCAGGTAGTTATAAATAGCTGCTTACGTTCTGCATTTAAAAAAGCTTTCCACCAGAAGGAAATGTCTTTGGTGCTTACGTGCTGGAGGAACAACTGTCATTTGAAGGTTGATTTGAGATGGATAAGGCCCTGCAGATGTCTGTACCAACTCTGTTGCATTTCCTTATTTTAGGCGAGGAGAAGGATCAAGATTCAATATTTGTGTATTGGCTACTGTAAAACTTCAACCTCAAGAAAAGCTGTACGGAATGTTTATGCATCAGTAATATAAACGTGTTGATGTCAGTAATGAATTCCTGATGCAATGCATTTAAAGTACTTTTTTCTGCTATGATTGGCGCAGGAATAATTTTTTTTTTGATACGAGATTTTTGTTTTCCTTCGTGCATACCCAAAGCCAGGGCTTCTCAAGCTCTGCATCAACAGGCATAAATGGCTGAAGACATTGATAAGCTTCCCCTTTGCTGTTAGATAGCAACAGCACACAGACTGCACCGTTGTTTGAAATAATTCTAATATCTCTGTAATGTTTTGTACTTAACTGCCTAGGCTCTCAGCCTTAAGTCTGTCTTGAGATAAGCTTTTACAGCTATAAATTATAGTGGTCATGAGCAGTAATTATGTAAGCCTATGAGAAAGAACGTGGGAGTCGAGTCAAAAACCAGTCAAACAGTTTAGATCGAGAAGGAAGGCTGGAGATTACAGCTGTGGATTTGGTTGGTGTCGTTACATAACCTTTCTTATCTCGTGTGTAAAACAATGTACTTCACATCCTTTGTTTCACGACAGTGCCAAAGGAACGAATGCTTGTTTCCACGGTATTTTTGCTTGTGACTATTATTTCTAGCATCGTCACTTACTGGTATCTTTATCCTGTTGCAGAAATTCTTTCGATTCCCTCAGTGAACCTGTATGTATATTGATGGCTCCCCCAAACATTGCCGTTTCCCATCCGGCGTTTAACCAGATGAGATTTGTTTTGTGCCTTTGATTCCAAATTGCATGTTGAAGTTACTTTCCAAAAAAGAATTCCAAAGGTTCCTCCTCCCCTCGCGCAACACTTAACAAAGTCGAAATTCACAAGGCATTTTCTCTGCTCAGCTTGGCGCCTTTTGATTACGGGGTGCTCTCTGCCTGTCTGCTTGCTTTATTTTTGCAAGATTCTGGCCGTAATGTAAAACACTCTCCTGTACAGGCATTTACTGTCCGTAACAGCTAACGCACTGGATAGAGATTGCTAGTGTTTGCTGGACAAAACATGGTATAACACGATTCAGAAAGTAGAGGGGTTTGTTTTTAATCTCTCCGTTCGATGTTATTTTTAACATGGAGGTGGGTTTGCTTATTAAGTTTCTATTTTAGAACAGCAAGAAAGAGAGGGCCAGGAAAAATAGAAAATGTAGTTATCTATGTTTTTTAAAGCACACATCATATAAGCTGTCATGAAGAGAGACAAGCAAAAATGTTCTAGGTGGGGGTTTTTACCCCAAAATGTATTTATAGTGTGTTTTTACCCTTAAAGCCGTTGATACAGCTTTTTTTCTGCACTGGTAAATAAGCAGTCATCTGGTTATATATAAAGTACGTATGGTTTGACTTAAAGTGAGTCTCCTATCTGGCAGAGCTTTGATTTACGTGCATAGTTCTGGCATTTGGCATATGCTAAACTATATTCATCTTAATGCACTGAATAGACAGAAAAAATGCATGGAAACGCATTTAGAAAATACAGTCATTCCAATAATATTGGTTAAAAACCCAATTTCATATTTAGTGGCGAGGTTGCTTTCCTTAACAGATGAGGACATAGATTTGTTACGCAAGTAGTGAGAGCTTCAATGTAAGTTGGAAAACTAAGGGACGGTTCCAATAGCAAAAATACAAGTTGCAATATGGCTTCAGTGGTAGACATATAAATATGTAAGAAATATCTTTGCAACGCATGCAGTATTAAAAATAGAGTATTTTGCATGCTGTTGAATACAAGCAGAATGTGTGGGTTGTGATCTCATTTTGGATTCGCAGTCCGTTCAGAACCCACAATTCCTGATTTCTGCAGGTTTTCTTTTTCTTCCAGAACATCTTGATTGCAGTATCATGTACTCCATAATATTTCTGAAACATGTTTTTAAAGCACAAATTGGTGATGACAAACTTTACCAGTATAATCCATTATTTACTTACATTGTGCCTATGAACTATTGCGTTCAGTAATGCACATACCTCACCACAGCTGTTTTTACGAGTGAATTTCCTAACCTACAGCACACGTTCCTGCAAGATATTTTAAAACTGACTGTGGTTGATTCCGTTTTATGATTTCTTTGTGAACCCTTTCTAGTATTGTGGTAATTTTCATAAGCTCTGATGTGTTAATAACAAGATTTAGGAGGGGAAGAATAATAAAGCTATTAAATCCTGCATCTAGTGTTCATATTCTTCCACAGTGAAAAATGACCAGAACTGTTTGGTTTTTTTACGTTTATAAATCTAATTCAAGCTTTGATGTTGAA
The DNA here is from genome assembly GCA_013397275.1 of Burhinus bistriatus. Lineage (NCBI taxonomy): Eukaryota > Metazoa > Chordata > Aves > Charadriiformes > Burhinidae > Burhinus > Burhinus bistriatus. Next base: position 612,992 of record VYXH01009161.1, on the reverse strand, counting down.
GAAAACAGGAAAGACAAAATAAAAACTAAAAAAAAATCCCCATGAAACTAAAAAAAAAAAAAGACCAACCCGCAGCAAACCGAAGAAACCAACCAAAAACCCTGGAAAAAAAAACCCTCCAAACAAGCAAGTTCCCCCCCCCAAGTTGGAAATAGATGTCTGTAGTGGTTGAAGCGAGCAGTAAACCGAGGCTCTGGTTGGGTTCTCTGTGCTGGCTTTGTTACCTCTGTGCACCACCGCCTCCTCCGCTTTTCTCTCTTTCCGCTTTCCCTCCCTGGTTCTTGCAGTTGTGTTCGGCTCATCTGTTTCTCAGTCTGACGATGCCGAATCCGTGCTGCGGAACTGAAACGCAGCAATTCCTCGGAGTCCGGTATCTGCTCATGGATTGAAGGGTATGTTTCAGAAGTACTGCGTTTGTAGAGTTCAGGAGATTCACTTGTCATCCTCTGGGGTGAGTTGTAGCAGATGGGTACCCTGGCATTTTTTTTTCCCCCAGCAATTTTTCCTAACATGAAAGACTAGTCACGTATATGACAGCTGGTCCACTTGTCTCCTTATGGCTGATAAGATTTCCTTTACGTTAGGAAAAAGCTGATGATGGATGAGATGAGAGATGGCCCCTCCCCACCCCCCATAAGAAGGAAGCATAAAAGACATTTATTCTAACTAGGTGCTCCGTGGAAGTTCTAGGAGTCCAAAATTTTGTAGTAAGCTACTTTAAAATGGTTCATCATTTAACTGCAGTGTCATTGTTTCTTTTATGTAGGAGATTATTTTTCTGCCTTTTCACTGAATTAGTTTCAACATTATTTCATTCTGTAACTTATGTAAGGACCTTACTAAAACTTCATATTGATTGTCAGAGCATTTGCTGGTATACTTAATCATATAAAGCACTCCATCAAATACCAGATCAACAAAGAAAGAAGCAAAACAGATAGAATAATATGTAAGTATAGTCTTAGGAACAGGGGAGCACAGGGATGCATCCGTTGTCCTGTGCTGAATTTTTGAGCCAGCAGCAAGCAGGGATTGTGTATACTTTCATCACTTGTGGTCTAGGAACAACAACATGAGGTTTTTGTTTTTTGTTTTTTTTTTTTGTTTTTTTTTTTAAAAAAAGAAGGGGGATGTTTACAGAAATGGGTTTAGATAAATGGGCATGCTCTCAGCAGCAGTAATAGTGTCAGAGCACTACTATAAAGCAGTAGTATCAAATGAGAGACTGTATTTAAAAAAAAGTTATTTTTTTTCCTTCAAATCCTTGTTTTACTTCCTTTTGGAAAAGTAAAAAAATAAGGGTTGTTAAAACTTAGTGTTTAAGTCTTCTGCTGTGGCAGGATCAGTCCCTGAGAGATCGCAGTACTGCGGAGAAACCTGCATTCTTCAGGCGTGAAGGAAACCTGTATATTTATATAGGGGCAGTCATGAGGTCTGGGCAAAAGGTACCCAGGTGTGGGTGTGGGTCTCGGCCTGGCGCTGGAGTTGTCCCCTGCGAAGGTGGTGGCGTGATGCTGATGTCGAATGTCCTCGAGTTGGCTGGGGTGCTGCCTGCTCACCCCCCAGCTTTCGGCTTGGCTGCAGTTTTGGCAGCAGGCTGGGAACTGACCTTCAGATGCCAGTTAGGAGCGTGGAGGTGCCTTGCTGTAAACAGAAAACTCTGTGTAATATTTAAACACTGGCTCGCTCTCTCCTGCATAAGTGTAAAATAGGGGTGACCGTTAAGTATATTTACGGAAAAAATACGAGGGGTGGACAGCTCAGCCCTTTGACGTCTGGATGTCTCGGCATCGGAGCGTGTATCTAATCTCTGTGTCCTTGCTTAGAAGAGCAGGTCCGGGGCTGCCCTCGTGGGGCACGTGGGGGAGCAGGGATGGGCACCGGGAGCTCCGTGAGGAAACCGTTTCCCAGGCACTGGCTAGCACATGGGAATGTCGGCAGTGCGGGAGTCCATATCATGCATGCAATCGAGTTAGCTTTTGCTCTGCAGGTACCCCACTGCAGTACTGTACGAGCCTGCTCAAAATATCTTTTTTCCAGTTTCATCGATGGGGATTAGTTAATATTTTTTGCAGATGTGAAGGAGGTCTGCAAGTTTATTAAATAGAGATTTTTATTTGTGATAGCAGTATCTCCACCAAACAGGCTAGTCTTAATTAATACGTATTTAAATTATACTTTCTGGAAGTTAGGGAGTTGCCGCAGGTAAGTATTTGAACAGTGTGTGTGTTTTTCTGCCTCGCCATGGAAGTCAGTACTGAATTACGGTAAATAACGTTACATAACATTTGATGCTTGTTTTCCTGAATCCAGTCTTCCGCTTAACCTCCTAAAGCCGCAGTTGCAAGGTTTCCAACCCGTGTATCTCACTGTTGAGATCTTGCGAGGGTTGTACCTTTTTTGAAGACCGCACTGGACCAACTTGTTATTTTAGCTCAACGTTTCCCTCAGGTCAAGAACGTCAGGTGAACTAACAGTAATTGGAAAAAAGGGTACAAAAATACGTATGCGTAAGCAATAACTTAACGCCTCGTGGGAAAACAAAAGCCCAATGCAGGTTGAGAAAGTCCGAGGATAATTTCCCTCGACAGTTAATCATCTGGATTTTTTGATGTGCTGCCCAGACAGAGTCCCTACTACTACTAATTAAAAAGCTGACCCTGTTAGCGTGCTGGATTCCAGTCCTGTTTATGCAGAAACCTCACGGGATGGGAGCTGCTTGTAGGCACAAGGAGGAGCCTCCACATGGTCAGTGATGAAGCAGGAGTTTTCTTGAAGACGATGTTTTGCAGGTCATGGTAAGGAGTTTTCTTTGCCTTGCGCTGTCTGGTGAAACTCCTTGCGAATACAGAACAAATACGTAATGAGCTGTGGCAGGTGGACAAGAAATGAGATTTTCCTGCCTGATCATTTCTTGGCTGTTCTTAAGGTTACAGATTTGACTTATTTGACTTGTCATTGTTTTGACAGAGATGGGCTAGTACAGACAGCTGCAACAACAGGGATACAGAAAAAGGTTGGTTCAAAGGCAAATATCCTCTTGGGAAGGGTTAGTAGCAGATTAGTAGCGGTGACAGCGTGAACAAAAGCATGGTGAAGCAAGAGGTCTGTAGATCAGGAAATACAGTCTTCTGCTACTACAGCACAGCCATCCCTGTGTTTCGGGGGGGTGAAGGTGAGGGTGAAGCAAAAACTGATGAAAGATCGTCTCTGCTTGAACTCAGGTTTCTGTTCCTCTGCTTTCAGTATGGGGCTTAATGTATTTGTATTTGGTTGAGGCTTTCCAGGCATGTTTGCAATAGTCACTTCCTTGCAGTTGAGAAAAGGCTTGAGGCAGTATTAAGAGACGGCTCTTTGGCTAACACGGAGAATACTTTCGTGCTTATCTATAAATGTTGCCCCTTAACACTGTTGCCTGCAGCCAAGCCCACGGGTAACCAAGGGTGTTCTGAGTCTTCGCATGTTCACAAGGTAGTTAAATATATACATTACGCTATAGGTATGTGTGTGGGGCTTGGTAGTTTGTCATCAACCGTTTTGCGTAGTTAAAAATGCACTGCTAATGCAAAACATGCCCATCTGCCTGGGTACTTTTAAGCTATTTAGAAAGCCATCTGGGGGGATCGGCTTTGTGCAAATTGTAACAGGTAGGGTGCCTTCACGGGAAACCCAGCTCAGAAGCACAGGGGGCTTATGTGCTGCTCCAGCGTTTCTTTGGGAAACAAAATGAGCTTGCAGATCATAATCTGCATTTTTGAGCAAGTGCCCATGTCACAAAACCTGTTAGCTCCTACGGGGAAGAGATAAGGTTCTGGTAAACAAGACCATTTGTTGAGGAGTGTGCTGCAGTGCTGGTGTATGGAGGAAGCTGTCCCTAGACCAACTAGATGAGAATGTTTAATATTATTAAAATGAAGACACAGCTAGGGAAAACTTCGATGTAGTCATCAGACTCCTGATCCTCTTCCTAAGCAATATATTTATTTTATTCTTGCTTTATTTAATTACCTTTGGCTTGTGGCTCTTTAAAAAGTTTTTGAAACTTTTAATATGTTTGTGGGTTCATATGTTGCATGCTGTACCTCTTTTATGTGTTTTGGAAAAAAAAAAAAAAGGTGGTGAAAAATGATGGGTTTTGTGAAACCAAAATGACCCTCGTCAGATGCTGTTCTAGAATAACTCACCTCTGCTATGCTCTTCTGCAACTTAAAGACATCAGGGCCTCAGTTTCTATAAGTAACATGACAGTGGAAACAGGAATCGTAACAGTGGGAAGTGTCTCTGCTACCAAGTGAGTTTAAACATTCAGGCTTACGACTGTTACTTCTTTAGAATAACCAGAATTCTTTACTGCCTCTTTGATTCATGGTTGATGACTTAAAACAGCGCATGACAATGGATTTAAGTTCCTCGGGGACCCTGAATTTCTATCTTTTTGTCAAAATAAGACTTATTTGTGACTTTTCTTCTCAGCTACTTTGTGAAGCCGAAGTTATGGACCTGAGCTTTCATATTGTGCTTGTCGTGGTTTGGATGGGGGAGAGAGGTTTTTGGGGTGGGGGCCTGCAATGAAAGCAGGGACTGCTTGTTTTTTTTTTAATTATTGCTCATGTACCACTCTTTTTTATGTGCTGATGTTTCACTGTTCTGGACTGTCTGTGTGGGCTACAGCAAGAAGAAGACCCCAAAGGAGGGATTGGGGCCTGGTGCCTCGCCCCAACTTGCTTTCCGTGGGATCCTCTCTTTTTATGGTGGATGAAGGGAGGGCAGAGCGCTGCAGCCAGGATGGGTGCTGCAGGGTTGGGTGGTCTGAACAAGTGCCAAGCGTTCAGTTTCTGCCAGAGACGACTGCCTGCTTGGTAACACCGTTATTTCTGCAAATAAGACTTGTCTGCACTCTCATAAACAAATTATACTTGGGCCTGGCTGGCTGGCACGTTACTGCTATGGAAATTATTTCAGTTAGAGAGAAAATGTGTGTCTATGTAAAACATTTTTGAATTAAGTTGTTAAGCTTGTACAATTCCTGATATGGACAAAACTGTACCCGTATGAGTTGCCTCCCTTTCAGGCGAGAGCTGATGTACGGCTATCAAGGCTGGAACCAAGCTTTCAGTGGGCTGCTGTCATTTATTTAGTATAACCTCATTTGTCATTTAGTTAGTATAACCTCACTTGAAACATCTTAATATAGTTTCAGATGCGTCTCATGAAGCTGGGCCTTCCTGGTCACATCATGGTATTTCTTATTGTTTTGCTGTTGTGCTAAATATTTTTATAGTTTTAAGAACATCAAAATAATTGCATTGAAATTTTTTAGCTTGTTACGTCTTACTGATTTAATATTCATAGTAACATGGGTAGCAGTATGATAGTTTCAAGTCGTAGCATTGATTTCTCAAGGCAGGTGCCATATGAAGTGTTTTCCTGTAACAGATACGTTAATTTTTGCCAACATAACGATGTCTTTCAAATGCAGGAAAGCTGTAGCTTAGACCCAAAGATGGGAAGAGGGAGGATTTTGCAGATCAGAGCGCTAGAGGGCAGTGCTGACCGCTGCAAGTCACTTAAATATCTGCAGGGGCTAAAGGGTCCCAAAGATTTTGCAGTCTGTCTGTAAGGTGTCTCATAGCTCTGCAGAAATGCTGGCTGTTCGAAATGAGTACAGAGTTACCTCCTTGTTTCTTGCAGGTTTACCACGTCTCTTCTGACAGCTATGAGACGCAAAACCAGCACTATGGGAGGAGCTTGACAAAGGAAACAGTAAAGGACGGTAAGGGAACCTGTGTGCCAGAATTTAGTGCTCTATATGAACAACAAATAAAAACGCTGCCGTCATACGGCTGTTTGGTGGTGATAACTATTTCAAATTACTTATTGACGTCTGTTCATCTGTCCCCGATTGAGGGATAGAAGGACGCGTACACAGACACGAACACACCTCTTTCGAGAGCTGGCACTAACTTGTCAGCTCTGTCGCTCATGATAAAGAGCTGCTTGAGCTTGTTTATCCCTGGAGAATTTAATGGGTCCTGCCCAAAACTGTCCAGATACTTGCTAAAATGATCTGAGGAGCAGGAACCATGTTCATCTACTGTTTGATTGATATATTAATTAGTTTTATTTATATTCCAAGCCAAATCTGTAGGATTATACAGCAGGCCTTATACAGCTGAGGTGACTGAAGGTATCAGAGTTTCTCAGTTCGCTTTTGATTTAGTTAGACAGTTTCCTTTCAGGCAACTATTATTTCTTCAAATCAGTGGTGAAAATAATCCCAAAACGCGTCTATTTCTTGCAGGCATCTCAAAGTTCTTCCACAATGGGTACTGCTTGAGAAAAGATGCGATAGCTGCCAGCATTCAGAAGATCGAAAAAATTTTGGAGTGGTTTGAGGGCCAGAAGCAACTCAACTTTTATGCAAGCTCGTTACTCTTTGTTTATGAAGGTTCATGTCAGGCAACAACCGTGCGGTTGAGTGATGTCACCTTGGCAGAGAAGAGAGGAGTGCCCAAAGGACTGTTATCAGGTGGAGACATACTGGAGTATAATAATAATATTCATGTAATAAATTCTACAGAGAATGGAAAAATTGAGGCCTCTGTAAGTAAAGGCTTGTCCAAATTTTATGCACTTCACAAAAAGGCGTATTCTAAGAGGCACCACAGTCAACTCTCACTGAAAGTCGAAAACTTGGAGCAAGACAACGTGTGGAAAAGCAGCACGTGCATTACACAGGAGCATCTGAACGGAAACGTTATACCCCAACTGGAAAAAGTTTTCTGTCACATGCCAGCAGAGATCAAAGAAAGCGCAAATGTAGAAGTCCGAATGATTGATTTTGCTCATGTATTTCCCAGCAACACAAAGGATGAGGGCTACATTTATGGTCTGAAGAATTTAATCACAGTACTTCAAAATATTTTGGATAACTAAATTCTTTGCTATGGTTTTTACTGGGGGCCAATGATAAAGAAGAGCAACAACACGAAGAATTTCTGCACTTGTAATGCTGTATAACTGGGTTTGTATTGTTCTATATTTTATTTGTCTTTGTACTTTTGGTAGAAGGGTTTAACTTTTTATAATCTCACTCAGGAAAATAATTGATAGTTAACTAGGGAGTGTGAAAGGATGAAGATACTGGAGATTGAGCAAGATAGGTAAATTACTAGGATGAAATATATATGGTTGGCTTAAATCCAAGGAGTACAGTTGTACTATGAGCAAGGGTTATGGTAGTTCCCGTAACGACTTTAGCGTAGATAGCATTTGCCCACTTAACCTTGACACTGAGCCGTATCTCCATTAACAGGTTTTTAGAAAATGGACTGAAAACTAACGTGCAGGATTGATGTCCTCAGTACTGCCCTCTTGTGTTTACTTTATTTGAATAACTGGAGTTAACCCTACTTTGAGAGAAATCCTGTTTCAAGTCAGTAGTCTCACATGGAAGCCAGTGTATCAAAAAGTGCTTTTCAATGTCCCGGGACGATATTGCTGTTCTTTCAGCCCTGGTGTGGTCACTTCCCCTTATGGTGGTTGTCCGTAGCCGATGTTGACCATAGACAAGCTACAACGTAATTTGTGTTGGGGTGCTAAGAAAATGCTGGAGTAAAATACGTAACAGGCTTAAACTGCACAACCGCTAGAGAAACTGTTCCTAAGAAAGAGTAAAAGAATGCAAATGTGAGATGTTCCAGGAACTAATTTGGTTTAGGAGATTAAGTCAATCTGTTAATGGAGCGTCTGATGTTGTGACTGAGGGAAATGCCTCACTCCTTTGTTCTGATGGCCCTTCTCCAAAAACATTGCTTTTAAAAGCAAACTAATTGAATGGAGAAACAAAGTGTTTAGAGTAAGCATGCAGAGATTTCCTATAGCCGTTTGCCGGTTTGTTTTTTGTTTGGTTTTTTTTTTTGTGCAACAAGCATTTCACACTTCCACTGCTGGGGAGCACCGACTGGAAAGGAGGAGCAGTACACGTGGAGGACCCTTTACTGGGAAGATCCAGTTCAGCCCTGGAGCAACCAGACGTTCTTCCATTTGTTGCAGTGGAGTTGGGGCTCTCTTACCCTGGGCTAAAGCCAGCTCTTTTTTTTTTTTT
>VYXH01009161.1:588339-604846 GCA_013397275.1 Burhinus bistriatus | reverse complement strand
TTTTTTTTTTTTTTTCAATAACGCACGGGCAAGCAGTGTAATTTGAAAGTTGTCCCACTTCCTTCTTTTTCACAGGAAAAATTCAAGCTTTCATGTGGAATATTTGAGATCAGGATGATGTATCGAAAGCATTTTTGGTGTGTCTCTTCTGTATGCTGTGTAAGACGGCTGTCCTACCACGCCCAAATAGTCAACTATATGAAAAGCTGGGACAGAGGAGTCTTGCCATCTATAGCAAGATTTTAATGCTTTAAGCAAGCCCCGGAAGTAAAACTTTTTAGAATGGATTTGGTCATTTTACGTCTTTTACGTGTGGACTCAATGTGGCACCGCGGCCTTGCTGCTCTCTCTGTGTGATGTTCTGCACTATGCACTCATTTGTGTACAAGTCTTTGCAAGTTCTCGATTTGACATCTGTTTTCTATATCAGAAAGAGATAAATACTTTTTCAAGCAAATACGCTGTTTTTAAACAAAGCTGAAATTTTAGCTCTATTTGAGAACCTAGGTTAATTGGAAGAAACAGGGTATTATGTGTAGAACTACACTGTTTAAACTTCAGAGCTAATACTGGCCAATACATTCAAGAATGAAACCAATCTGTTAGTAACATAATGTTTTTGAAGCATGGGAAAAGACGCTTGCAGGAAGGGCAGTATCATTTTGTTGAAAATTTTATGCAAATTGTGGTGAAGGCTGAGGGGAAAATACCAGGAAGACAAAGTTTGTGGTTTGTTTTTTTTTTTTCTACCTGGTATTTCCATTGCACCATATAGTTAATATATTCCCAACTCTCTGTGAACTAATTTAAGCCATATTCTAGGAGGAGTTTGTGGGTCTGTTTGCTTTGACGCTGGTTTCTCTGGTAAGATTTTGTTGTTCTTGGCCGTAAATAGTCAACACTAGAGTAGTCCAGGCTGGTAGTGGCCTTGTATGATAAATTAACAATGTTTTATAGGAAATATAGGGGAAAACATTTATACATCTGAATTTTTGTCCTCTGTAATTCATCTCTTCTGGATTTTAATCCATTTTGTGCCGGAGAAATCAGACATCTGCCTCAAAGAAGCCAGTTATTGAACAATGATGTGTATGCTCTTAGTATAAGCGCATTCTCCTGTCTCTGCTTTAAGATATGTCTTCAGTGTTTGAATGCTCTTTAAGTATTGATTGTTGTGTTGACTATGGCAGTGTTTGTAATGCACCTAGAATATTGTTAAACTGTCAGAATATTTTGAATAAAAAAACAACTAAAATAATTTTATCATGTTTTTTTACCGGTAGTTATTATGGATGTATTTCTGTTAATTTAAAATGTAGCTTGAGAGATAACAGTATTTTTAATTGGAAGTTGTGTAAATAAAGCTCGCTGTAGAGGTGTGTTGGCATAGTACCAACTGTGAATTTATGCCTCCAAAGGCGTTATATTCACACTGTTCTTGCACATTTTAGATTTGGTGTTTCTCGTGTCTTGTATCTGATCAGATTGCTTTCAGTTATAGTTGGGGATGTACTCGCAGAAATCATTAACCAGATTACAGAATGAATTAGAAAATGAAGAGGCAGACGCTGGTCACTAAACGTATGTATTGCCATCTATCTCCCTTCTTCCCAGTGATGTCTCTCTTGTTCTCTGTATGAAGCGTACAGGACAGGCGACAGTTTTGTGGAAATCTTTATGGAAACAGTAACAAGGCTTTATAGGTATTTCTGTCCCATAAAACTGAAAGCAGATCCCTTCCCCAGAATGGTGTGGTATATCTGTCGTTGATGAAACCCATCTGTTTTGATATTAAGCAATAAGAGTTTGATTTAGCAGAGTCGATTGTCAGAAGGGAAGATTCATGGGAGCATTGTCGCTCATGTACTCTCTGAGGATATACTTTTCTGAAGACTTTCTACCTAGGTGATTGTGAGAACTGTGTATAGGCTTACCTAATGAGAGCTTGAATTGTATAAAGTTTTATAAAAAAGCATTTACATATATGGTATTTTTGGATATGGGTGGAATTTGTTGCATAAATTACATTGGAAATTATTATACCATTATGAAATGTTTAAAATATTTTAATCAAATCATTTTATGAACTAAACCAGAGACTTTACATATAGTTGTGATTCACATGAAACTTGTACTGTTTTCTCTTTTTTTTTCTGCTGTAATGCATACTCAGATTGTTCTTCTCCATAACCCTACAGTTTCATGGAGAATTTTTAAAGTACTCAGTAGATTAGGAAATCACTAATTCCCTTTAGTTGGATCGATTAACAGTGCATACGTTCTTGAAATACTTCAGTGCACGTGGTATTTTAAGTAATGTTAGCGAATGATAGATCTAGAGGCCCAGTAAAACTTCCTCACCTGCGGAGAGCTCTTGCTGATCTGAGTCTGGATCACGCAGTATTTAAAATGGGCCTTTTCACATGTAGCAGCGGCACAAGGAAGGCATCACCTGCACTGGCCATGTCAGGCAGGGGTGCTCACAGCCTGAACTTACACACCATTGTCATTGTTTTCCCATTTCACGATGTGAAGTATTATCAAGTATAGAAGGACAGTGGAAGAATAGAGACTCTCATCCACATCTGCTGTTTAAAGTTTACCGTTAGCTGTTCACCCTCCCTCCTAATTTTTTTTTTTTTTTCCTCCAAGTAAGCTTTTTTCCTGAGTGCCTTCTTCAGCCCTTGCCACTGGTAACCTCCTGTAGCATCACTGTGGAATGATTTAAAGTGAAATTTTTATTTCCTAAAAAAAACTTACACCCCATAACTGCTCTTGAAGTGCAGGTATTGAAAAACACCAGCAAAATGCTTCAAATACTGTGGAAAATGCAACTCCCTTTGCAGTCTTTCCCCTGAAACAATAGGAGTGGAGCGTTAGTGGGAAGAGCACAGTTGGATGGGAGAGTGGATCCTGGGTTTTATGAAACTTTCAGTTGTGTTTTGAAGAGGACACTTCGGGGGAAAGGTGAGTGACAGCCAAACTGCATGCAGGTTTCCTTTTCTTACTGCAATTAATATTGAGGTTTGGGTTTAAGAAGGTAGTGTAGCAGGAAGCCGTAAAAGTTTGTAAGGAGCCCTGAGTAGGACATCTGGTCAGTTCTGCAGGGCAGGTAGTCGCTAGGGATGAGATCCAAAGGCTGCAAGTCTTCAGGTGTCTTGCAGGGAGAATATGCCGTGCATATTCATCGAGATACAACAGAGCATTGTAGGATGTTACCTGTGAAGTACGTGCCTCTCCATAGCCACAGGCCAAATAACTGCCCGTTTTCCATGTTCACGGCCATCTAGAAATTAAAGCTGCAGAGAAGGTTGTCATCCAAAGGACAAATGTAACTGTTTGAGCAGTGTTTGAAAGGGGGGAAAAAATGAGAAAAGCTAAGGATTGTACAGCAGAAAACACACTTCAAGAAATATCTTTTACTGTAGTCTTGTTTAGTGGAGAGGGGCCCCGTGTATTTGGAGTTTAATTTGTTTGTTATATGACATTCAACAGCAAATAGTCAAAACAAAGGTACTTTAAAAACACCTTAGTTTGAATCGTCTCCATTGGTTCAAATAGTTATCTCATTTTTTTTAAAAAGTGACCTATGAAGTAACTTCCAAATATGATGCGTTGCACCTGACTATAAATGAAACTAGAGTGCACAAAGGCACTTTAATACTCTGGGAACTGTACTGGAAGATAAATGAAAGCATGTGAAATTACACCTGATGTTGTGTTGTTACTTGTTTTTAAAATCTAAAATTCTACATTAATTATGCGTGATGGATGAATGTATCTAGTCTAGTCTGGTCTCAGTTTCTTTGATTCAAGTATCTAAAGCCGTCACTCAATCTCCTCTAATTTGTATGTGTTTGTAATTTCATTTGCTATTTTTTGCCATTATTGGACTGCAGGGGGTGTTGTTAATATTATATGTGTTTATTTTATAGAACATTGTACTATGCTATCTACCAACTTTTGTAACTTAATTATAAGTGATATTTAGGGTAATAGCTGTATATTTGGCAAATTATTAAAATTTTCTGCAAGTGACTTGCAAGTATAATTGTCTTCTTTTTAATACAGGGGGATTGTTGAGAAAAAGTTTTCTTGGATATACCTGCACTGATTAATCCCTCTTTCTTTTTTCTATGCACTCTGTAATGGGTGTTTACCTTGGATTTATGAGTTTAGCTTTACCACCTTATTTTTGTCATGGCATCCGTTGCCATTGTTTGTTGGCAATACCTGCCTTAGCATACAAGAGTCACCTCTATAAAATGAAGGAAAAAAAAAAAAAAATCCAAACCCACACACAAAGAAACCTCCAAAACAGAACTTGTTTTTTGAACATGAGTCCATGCTTTGCTGTGTTGCATGTGAATTGTTGGTCAGTGTTTTCTTCAATTTCCATAGCAGTCTACCAGTCTTTTTCCTAAAATCTTCTTCCCTACTAGGAAGTACTGCTCTGAATGGAAAGAGAATTGGAAAAGACAAAGCCATCCCCCTAACTGAGACACAGAAAAAAAAAAAAAAGTTTTCTGTTTTTTTTTGGTTTTTTTTTTCTTAAATTTGGGACGGTTTAGGCCTTGATGAGCAACAAAGAAATGGCAATTTTACTCCAGAATAATCAAACCTCAAGATTACCTTTAATGTTTGATTGAAAGCTGTGAAAGTCACAGCTTAAGGGTGTTAAAGCTGACTTGATTTTTCTCCTTGTCCTTTCACAAGAGGGCGAGTAGTTGGGCAGTAAAAGGAAGACAGAGATGAAAATGTGGAAAAGCTACACTTTTCCTTTGTGCTTTGGGTTGTAAAGCAGGATCCTGTGAATTGTCCTCAAAGAGGACATAATCTGAGCTGTGTATTAAAGAATTTACTGCCTATGTTAAGGTAGGCAAGAGAGTTACTGCTTTGCAGATGTGAAAACTAAATTAAATTAATCAACTGATGGGCATTGTGGTTGTAATTATATTGGAACATTTGGTGCCAATTAATAGTAGTTTCCAGCTAAAGGATACTTGTGGACAATGTCTGTGGTTATTTTGGAATATAGAGCACACCAGTCTTATTTTGCACCATACCTTTGAGTAAATTAATTAAATTGTTTATGCAGGACCTCTGTATCTAAAATTTCTATAATCCTTTAAACTCATCCTGGAAAACACTTAACAGGTCCACAAGAGGCTGTGTTTGTTGTTGGTTACAAGCCCTTTTGCATCCAGGTCCAGGTGGGAACCAGCCTTTCAGTTTCATTGTAAATCTGTTTGGTTTGGGTGTGTGTGTGTTTGGTTTGGTTTGGTTGTGTTTTAATGTGTTGTCTTGCTTGTATACCAAAAGCTTTCTAAATGTGTTGAGAGCTGTGGGTCTGCTCAGCCTTCCTTCCTGTGCTCCAGAATTGAAGAAATCACTAGAAATGTGGTGAGGCTGCAACTGTGGCAAGAAGCAGTTTTGTGAGGTTCTAGTTTTGTGGGGTTCTAAATGTAAAAAATCTAAATGGTGGTTATGCATTGAAGAATCCTCTAAAGAAAACCCCACTTCCTTGTTGTTATAGAGTGAAGGAGGAACTATGCTCCTTCGCTGCCCACTTGTCAGTGGGGTATTGCCCAGTTAGGGGTCACCCTGTCTCTCTGCCGTCTCCTTCCTTGTGCTGACATGAGGATTTGAACGGCTGCGCAGTGAAACCTGTCAGGGAGCTGATATGGCTGAAAACTGTCTCAGACAAAGAAAATTACGTGTGGGGCGGTGCAGAGGGGAGCTGGGGAACTGCACAGAGCCCTCCTGCAAGGAAATCCCATCCAGGATGGATGTGGAGTTCAGGCTGTTTGGATCCAGCCCTGTATGATAAGCGAACCTACTACTCTCATATCATAAAGATCTACTTGCGGGTTTTTGCTAGCCCAGCTGCTGGGTTTATTTTTTCCCCTCCCTGTTGCACAAAGCGTGACTAATGGCTAGTGGATGCTAAACCTTACGGTCCCGCTCTCGCCTTGCCCTGGGTGATCTGTTCCTGCGCACCCTCTCCAGTTCAGCCGAGGCTTTCTGCAGCAAGTAAGTTTCACTGGAAACCAATCTGACCCATAAATTACTAATTTTCTGCTGTCTTGACTTCCTCAGTTTGGTTCATTTTGGGGGAGACAAGTGCCTCTTCTGGGCGCAGTGGAAGCGGTGAAAGATTGTGGCTGCGGAAGGGGAATGGGATTGCTAGAGAGCCATTAAGGAGGCTTACCTTTAATATCAGACATTTCTCTTCATCTCCTGTTGCTGCTTGGCTATCTTTGCTTGTACTTTTCTTCCTTCTTGCCATCCCCAAAAGTACACTTCGACTAAATGTAACATTTTAGTTTGTGGATTAGGTCACCACAAGATTTGAGGAGAAACGTAATCTAGAATACAAACTGTAAAATACCTGCAGTCAGTACACATTTTCCTCTGGTCATCCCTACGCTTACTTCGACCCTCAGCAGAGCAAATAAATCTACTTATGTATTGTGCAGTGCATTTGAAGGGCAACCTGTAGCCTGCTGCACTGTATGTCCCCACCCCTGGCAGTAAAGAAAGGGCATCAGCACGCACTTTGGTTGATGAAGCGTAAGGAGAAATTGAGTGCAGCCCATTTTCCCACAGCTATATAAGCTTTGCAATGTGGCTAGCAATAAAAACTTGATTTTGTTAGCAAATTCAGTGGATATAAATTGGGCAAGCAGATGGGAAGCTATCAAATAGATACTCTGCCCAAGTACCAATTTTGCAAAATTACTTTTTAAAAGAAAAGCCAGGAACAACTATGAAGAAAATAAGGACTTCTTGGACTTTGGTCAACACAAACCATTTGTTATCAAACACTGCGAGACTGCAACTAGAGTAGCGTCTCCTCTAGGATGTATTGCCATCCTTTTCGCACACAAAAAGCCATCCCTGTTCATGTAAGTTTGTGGATAGGAGAGGTAATTCCGGAAAAAACATAATGTTCAGTAGCAATCAAAAACCATTGGGAATTTGTATTGGATCTCTATTCAATCCAAGCACAAAACGGTGTTATGCTACTGTGTAAGTCCATAAAATCAATGGTCCTCCTATAGCTTGAATAGTCTTGTGTGGTTTTCAAAATATTGATGGAAAGCAGAGCTGGCTGGATCATGCAGAATCACACGGTCTTTTGTTAGGTCTTACCCTGTTTAAAAATCACTGTGGTCTTACATAGCATTGGTGACGACGCATCTCCTGGGAGCCTGCTCAGGTTACGCAGGGCATGTCTCCTCTCCAGCTCTGGCGGTCAGAGCATCTTCCTCCTTTCTCCTCTGCCTATGCCACGAGGTGCCGAGCTCAGGCACTCCCTATAGTCTTTCAAGGTTTTATCCCAAGTTCTTTANGGGGGGAGGGAGGAGCAGTATTTTTAACCTGTAAAGTGCTCTGGATCTTGGGTAGCTGGGTTGGTTATTGGAGCCCTCTTTCAGCAGTACACTGCCCTCCTTAGCATGTAGCAAAAGTCCAGAATAACTCATTAAACTACAGCTGTTGCCACAGGCTTAAGTAATAATTATTACTATTGTGTTGTGCAACTGTCTTTGTAAAGAAAAATAATGTTATTGTGAATAGACAGCTTGGCCTCAGCCTGCCTGCTTTCTTCTCTTTGAAATCTGATTTTTACTAAATTTGAGCATTAAACCCATAGTTTTAAAATTAAGAGAGATGTAATAATTGCTTTTATCAGTTAAACTGTTTTTGTGGTTTATACAAGGAAAATGGAAGCAATAAAATGGAAAAAGAGGAATCCGGGCATCAAAGCAACAGTTATGATCTGTCTGGGTCAACAGATGCATTCTTATGAGTTTGTAATTATCATTGCAAATTAGAAAAGTGTACTGCATTATAAAAAGACTTAAGAGCTGGGCAGTTTGCACAAGCACTTCTCTTTGCTTTTGTGTTGTTAAACAAATAAAACCAAAATCATGGCCCATACGTATCCTTTTTGTTAAATTACAGTTATCCTTAAAGCTAATCAAAATCCATGTAACTGGATTTTTCGGTCCAATTAAAGTCCAGCAGCTCCCACAGGTTTGTGGGAGGTGCTTCTGAAACAACCTGAAGGTTTTCAGCAGCCTAGATGGAGCACTCTCTGAAATCTTGGATCTGATCTAAGTAATTTTGGTGCTAATGGCAGTTCCTAAGTTTGACCAAAGTTTAGGATTTGCTTACTCATAGCTGGGAGTAATATGACTGTGAAGCCTTTATTTGTGTTAGACCTTCATGCAGCCACTGAAGGAGAGGTATCCTTGGAGGATGTGAAATACACTCCTTTCCATGGCTGGCAACTTTTTGTTCGGTGGCCTGCTTCAAATTAATTGTGCAGAGGGAAATATGATTGTAAAAAAGGAAAAGAGTAGAAGGCGGCGGCAAATCTCCAGTGCTGCGCTTCCCCTGCATCCGTCCTTAGTCAGAGCTTTTACAGACTTCAGCCCACTGACTGTAACCACGTGTTGGCATTTAATCAGCTTGAATTGACTACTTCGTCCCCTGTCGGGTAGCTTTTCGGGTCCTTTTTCAACACTGGTACCCAACATTTGAAGCAAGAAGGCTCCAGGTCTCTGCCCTGCAATGGTGGTGCCTTGGAGGGGGCTGATAACCAGCCCAGCTCACATCTCACAGCTCAGCTTTCACATCCACTTGGGGCAAGACTAGAAGCACTAGGGTTTTAACACTTTTAAAACTCTGTCCAGAGAAGTAAAATGATGAATCGCTTGATCTGTAAAAGCTGGCACGCCTCTAGGAGAATAGCAAAGACACAGAAGTCCTGAGTACGCCCTTGATTCACACTTCCTTATTGAGCCTTTTCCATTTTTGAAGCTTCCATCTCGCCTGGTACTTGCCAAATCAAAAGCAACTGCACTATGTGTCAGAGCAGTTGGCAGGACAGCTGGCGTGGTAAGTCTGAGAAGTGAATCAGAAGGTCTTCATAACGCAAAACTTTTTTGCCAGCAGGAAAGGAAGGTGCCACTTTTAGTCCTCAATTATGTTAGCTTTGTCTAAATGAAAGTAGCTCCCAGGGTATAGAACTCAAGACAGAATGGACAATCAATTAAAGAAAGGAGAGGGGGAGAGAACCAGGCTGAACAGGAGGAACGCATTTGCAGGGAACTGGGAGTTTTCCCCGTGAAGAAAAGTGCATTGAAATAAAAGAAGTTTAACAAAAATAAGGGTTTGTTGCCTGTGAAGCATACCAGCGTAATGGGCTAGTAATAGAAATCATTGATTTATTTACACTAAAACAGAGCCTGGGAATTGCAGAAGGGCTCCTGTAACCTCTTCTATGTTATCCTTAAATCCCAGTGCTGGCTCTCCCCATGGGCATCACTGCATATATTCCATGTGACTCTTGATACAAAAGTCGAAAACTGAGTTCAGTTCAGCCACTTTTGCCTTTGAAGTGGTCTTTAAGAGAGAAAACTTGAGCTGTTGCATTTTGGTTGGTATTACTAAATGAAGACTGTTTGGGTCCCCTTTTCTCGGGGACGTCAAGCAAGAGCTTTCCTCTTGGAGTATGTTTGGAAAAGACCCTTGCTCTTCTGATTGGATTCAGTGCCATTTCCAGTTGCGCACCGCACCCCTGACTACAGAGTACTGCCAAGTATCCTAAGGGTTTGGAGGCTGATACAATGGTCTGCAGTGTCCTCCTAAACCAGCTGCTTCTCTGGGTGCTGATTTGGGATGTGCCCCTTGTACCCAGCAGGGATGGTGGCATTAGGCCACACTGCTGATTTTATTCTCTGTGCGCCTCCTTCCTCCCATCAGGACTTCGCAGGGGGTCAGACCAGGGGAAATGAGCCTTTGGGTTTCCCCCGCAGGGACCCTGAGGCTCATGTGAACAGGGGAGGCTGGTTCGTGGTGGCAGCTGCGCTTTGTGCTGGCAGCCCTGCATAGGAATCGGTTGCTAGTTCTGGCGGTATCTGCACAAGTGTCTCTGATGCCCTCCTCGGACCACAGCTCGGCTTTGCATGTGCTTTTGCTGTTTCTCAGAGCTGAAGTCTTTTTAGTTACGTTTCTCTGGTGCCTCAAGATGAGTATCCTCTTTGTTTGTGGAGAGTGTCCTGAATTCTGATTCTATTTTGGAACCGTGCCCCTCAACTCATCTGGTTCCAGAGTTTCTAGTGACCCTCCTGAGACTCTTTCATTGCTTCAGGGTTTTTTTCTCTTTCCCTGCCTTTCCTTTAGCAGGAGATAAACCTGCCACCGACAGTGTTTAATTCCACCATTGGCACATTTTTTTCCAAAACACGTAACTAATTCTGGCTTATGCACCCCCATCTATCTTAAACATAACAAATATTGCATACGGTTTTCTTATGCATGAAGAATGATGGGGGCGTTTTGGCAGATAGCATCTTTTGCATTTTCCCTGGCTGCAGATCCCCGTCACAGTGGGGAGGCCCTGAAGCCTCTCAGGTCCCCCTGCGCTTTCTGGCACTGCTGTGGCCCCCTTCTTACTGAGGATGTGAATATCTCACCAGCATGGGAAGATAAACCCTGGGATGGTTCTGGATTAATACCTGCAAAACTCATGGCAGAGACAGCTACTCCCCATGGAGCTTTTAGCTTTTGACCTGCAATTCTTTTAATTAAAAATAATTTTAAGGCATTTTTCATCATCACAGGCTGATCAGATGTGATTTGTGTTCTACACCAGGATCATCTGTTGGTGACGATTCCTTTTTGTTATTTTTTTCATTCAGATGCAGACAGCATGAGCTGGGCTCTGCATACTTCAGGAGTCTTTGGAAAATGATATGTATTTGTGTTTCAGCTGTGTGATATCTTTAGCTGCCAAGTGAGACATCCCAAAATCAGTGTTGCAGATACCTGGGGAGGGAGTGACAACACTTGTCGGTCCCGTGCACAGCATTTGGGTTAAAGTGGAGATTTGGTTAAATAAGGCTAAAACTTTGGACTGTCAATCGTGTGAGTATGTTGTGGAGGACCAGAGCTTGCATGGTGCTAGAGATGCTCTGTGTCTTGTCCCAGAGGCAGGTCAGGATGGGGGGGAGCTTGGGGGGCACTGGGGAGAGCTGCTGAAAACCTCCCTGAATTTCTCTCCTCTGCTTGGAGATCTACAACTATTTTCTTTGGCAGTAGCAGCTGAGATACTGCTGACGATAAAGGAAGCTGCTCTGTCACAATAAAATGCTAGAGACAGCGCATTAAACCTGACCAAGACAGCTTTACTACTGCGTATCTCTTGGCTTTATAAGTGTATATTAGAGAAACCTTTTTATACATTAATAGGATTATTTCACAAGATTCAGAGAAGTAATAGAGCTCTTACATCAGGGGAATTGTGGTAAATAGTCTTAGGACTAATTATTAATTACTGATAATACGCAGGAGCACTTTCCCAAGGGAAGCTGTTGCACATGCTTAGTGTAATGTGTTACTGACAAATACTGATGCGTTTTCTTAAAAAATGTGATTTTAAGGACATCAGTTTATGATTCTCCCAGCTGCATGGCTGCAATAGATACATATTTTTAAATGAAAATCTGCGAGGGTTATGCTACCTTGCAAAATAACATGCCTAAAAAAGAGACCCTCTGGAAGATGAAGGCATGTATATGGGAAATACCCATTCCTCCAGGAGGAAAGGCTGCTGGCTTTGAATGAGAAATGGATGGGAAGAAAATCCCAAACTCCTCTGTGCAGCCTCATGAGGTGTCAGGCAATGAGGGGATGGTGGCGAGGGAGGGGGACACAGTTGGCAGCTGGGATATGGGAGAGATCCCAGTTTTTGCCTCTGGTTGACCCTTCATTCTCTCACCCCTCCAGTTAAAGCTCCTTAATCACAGTTTCCTCAACAAATTTGCCCTTGAAAGTAGGTTAGAGATGAGCTTATAACCAACAGTCCTGCCGGGGTCAAGAGAGAGAGGGTCTTGAGCAAGCGGGCACCAGCTACTCTCTGTGATGGTTTCTCTTGCCTCTGAGGACAGTGGCAATGGTCTTTACCAGCAGCAGGCACGGCAGCCTGGCCCTGCAGAGCAACTTCAACCAGCAACCTCGCTGGAGTGCCTGAGAGCATCATGTTAACCTGCTGACTTATGGAAAAAGAAGGGAAATGCTCTTTGTTCCAAATACTCTATTCATTTAGTAGTGTAACAGTGGAAGTTGAAATAACAGGATTATTTTCTTTCTTTACAGCAGCCTGGGCTGGGTTACAGCCACTTTTGGAAGCAGCTTTGGAATAATTTTCCTTCTTGTTCTAGGACAGCTCATTTAGGGACTTGCTCTGGGTTTTACCCTCTGGCAGATGGTTTGCATTCTGTGTTAGGAACAGCATATTTCACAAAATAATTGCTTTTGTAGCTCTTTGCATGTTCTCAGTTGAAGGTGCTGCCCTAATGCCCGTGCATGTCTGTGTGGCAGCATGGACATTAGGTGCTCTGGCATGCAGCTCATGCCTGGCCATCTTGTATGGGGGATGCAATATGCTGTAGGTTTGCACCACCAAAGACCAAATTTTGGCTATAAGAGAGCTCCTGAGAAAGGACAGAGGTTGGAAAGACAGAGTGATGATGGGGGAGGGGCATTCTGCCTTTTTCCCCTTTACTGGAGACCTCGTCTCCATCACCCGCAGTGGATGCGCCTGCAGGGAGCTTCCCACTCCTACCGTGACTTGGGGAGAAGGTATTTTCCACCCCAAGGCATCTACAAGTGATTAATCACAGCAACAAGGTGCTGTGCAGGCAGTGGTAAGGTGGCCGAGGAACCCATTCTCATCTCCTCTGGGCTGGGCAGAGTCTGAGCTTTGAGCCAGTTCACCTACAGGTACACAGAGCTTAAAATGAAGCTGTTGAAGTTTTTCTAATCTCTTCTGATGGGTCCTGACTCTGGATGTAACACTTCCTGCTCCTACCACCAAGCACTTTCTGTGGCTGGTCATCCCTTGCTCATTCATGTCTGTTCACGCAGGCACAAGGCTGCCGAAACACCTGACTGTGGAAGGAAAGCAGCTTGTATTTTAAAGAAATCCAAAAGCTTGTAAAAGGAAGAAGAATCGTAATGCAATTGCAGGTCTTCTGGCTGTCTTGCAGTACTTAGGATCATTAAGAAAGGTGTAAAATAAAACAACTATTTGTGGAAAAAATGAGAATGTTGAAAGTCATTCTGTTTTTCTATCCTTCTCTGATCCTCTCTTATTTTCCCTCCCACCACTCCTTTCCGGTTGCTCTTGAAATAGCCACAGCACCTATTTTTTATTAAATAGAGGACAGACAATCTCCAGAGCACCCTTCTGCATCAGTGCCAGGACACATACAGCTTCCAATAACAGGAGAACCTGTTCCCACTCTTTGCGAACAAATACACGGATGTCTGGGATTATTCTGGAAGCAGCTGAATAACCTGGTAGGCAGTAACTGCCTTCATTGAGCATGCAGTGCCGGCTGCTCTCCCAGCTAGGATGGGGAGGCAGCTCTTTTTGGGTTGAGTGAATTGCATTAGGGCAATTCAGTTGATTTTGGCAGAAATATTGGTTACAGCTGCTTCAGGTCCAGCTGCAAATGGCCCATCCAGCAACCAGCAGAAATCTCCCTCCTTTAAAAGCCCCAGAGCCATCAAAGAGGCAGGTATTGCAGTTTGGCTCTTTAGTGTTTATTAGTCTATTGGGAAGAAGTTGCCGGAAGTCTGTGGAAAATAGAAAACAAGTTCCTCTCTTTGCTTTGGTCCCTTATATTGGTTTACAGAGGGCCTGAGGATGCCCTGCCCCTGGTCAGCCATCCTCTCTGATCAAGTGCTTTGTAGGGGGACATGTTGCAGTCAAGTGTCTGAGTTCATCGGGAAAGTAGCTCTGTGATGCACAAAACGTAATGCTGAAATAAGAAAATGCCCTGGCACAGACGCGTGCTGTCTGGCAGAGGTGAGATCTTCCCGCATCCTGTCCATCTCCCCTTCACACTCCAGCTGCCTCATGAAAGTCCTTGTGTTTGTTTTTGTTGGGAAACAGCAAAACACACATGAAAAGCTCTAAAGAAAAATATTTCCTTTTCAATTTCATGTTATTTAGTTTTCATCTTCTGACAAACACAATTTTCTGTTGGCTTTCCTGATGTAGTTGGAAACATCAGTGTGATTAATGCTTACAAGGTGTTTTTATTTTATTTAAGCATTTAGCATGGGGATTTCTCTTTAAAATCCACCCAGAGGAAGTCTGTGGGGATTGGATGGTGCGCAGGTGAAAAGCTGATGTGGGTCCTCCCTTGCAAAATGCATCTCTTTGCTCTGCTTCTTCGACGAGGGAGGTGCAAGGAGCCAGTGTCCGTCTTAAGCATTTAATATATGAATAAAGTGAGTAAGAGATCAGCAAAGCGGGGAATTGTTGGGAAAAGCTTCTGCTTCCTGGTGAAAAGTTGAGGGAGCTACTTAGAGCTCTGCCGGTCCTTACAGCAAGATTCCCAAGCTGGCTCCAGCAACAGGAACTCTGGAGGGAGCTGTAAGTACAGTGTTTCAGCACAGCTTCGGGTCTGGTTCCCCCCCGCCTCCTCTCAGCCAAAATTGAGCTTTAAACAGGTGGTGTGTTGGGCACTTGAAAGTGGATGTATTTTTGAGTGATACGAAAAGAAATTGCTTTACTTACCCCTATGTCTGTAAGCTGCAAATGTAGTTACTGAAGTCTTTGCAAGCGGTATTCACCTCTGCCTTTGCTGGTCAAATTTAAGTGGTTTTCATCAGTGTACGAGGCCAGCTCTGTTTTCTGTGCTGGATATCAGCTTCCTCTGGAATAGAGAACCAAAAGGATAGGTAAAACTACAAAATATAGACAGCAGGTGTGGATTTCTTTTTTTGATGAAAGATTTTCATGGCTTTTGAGTGTTACTGCTGTTTTTGAGATGGTGAATACAGAAGGGGATGGGTAAACTTCGACACAAACCCCTGAGATGTATAGGTGTTTAAAAACAAAGCTTACAGAAGACACCACTTAGCTGTGCAATGTTTATAAACTACTGGGAGGACTTTGCTTTTGTTGGCAAATGACTGCTGAGAAACTATGCAACCTCAAATGCGGGGTGAGAAACACTAAAAAAAGCCTTGTTGGAGGCTGACCTGGAGTTTGTGTGGTTTTCCTCGCCTGTGGGAGTCATCCCCGGCCCTGGAGGCGCCTGTCTCGTCCTGCTCTCTGCTGGCGTTTTTCGTGTAGCGTGAGGAGAACTTCACCAGCAGCTCCTATTTTTTTTTTTTTTTTATTGGTTTTGGGACAGCTCTCTTTCTTCCAGGGTGTGCTGTCCGCTTGGGAAGAGTCTTCTTCCCTCATGAGCAAAGGAATGGTTCGGGTTGCCCGTCACGCACGGGTCTGCCCGTGAGGAGCTGGGCTTAGGGCTCCCGATTCACGTCAAAAACGCCTCACGGTAAAAAATGTGCGCTATTTCTTCTGTTTTCACCAAACACCTTTTCAGTAAAATTTCCGACCAGTTTTTTCGAAGGCAAACACGCTTTTGAGGAAGGTTTTTGTACCCGGAGAAGTGGCGAAACTCGGGTGAGGGCTGTGGCGGGCGTTACCGACTTGTTGCTGTGCGGCCCCCTCCCCCGCCCCCCCCCCCCGGCCGCCCGANTATTTGTCAGCAGTGATGAGCTGCTGTTTGCCTTATGCAGAAATTCCTTTTTCCTCCAGCTCTCAGGAAGGCTGCCGGCATGGCGCAGGGCAGAGGGAAGCTCAAGGGGAGGAGATACTGCAACTTTCTTGGTTTTTTTTCTTTTTTTTTTTTTTTTTAAAAACCAAGGCGCAGAGGTCAGCCCCCTCACCGGAGGGGCCGCGGAATGGCGGGCTCCCGCCCGGCGGCCCGCCCCCTCCTCACAGAGGTGCCCGGTTCCCGCTTGAGAAGGGGAGCAGGCGGCACTGAGGCGGTCGCAGCGTTCCCGGTGTGGGCCAAGCTCACACTACGAGTAAGCCAAACCTTACTATTTTAAAACCACTTGCTGCCTGTAAGGTGTGCGAGGAAAATGACTTGGGGCAGGACGACGGACGGGCGGACACGACACACCCCATTAATGGCGGTGCCTGAGGTAAACCTGAGCCGAGCAGCTGTGCGGCTGGTGAGGCTTTCCTCAGGACGTGTCTCTACAGCCAGTGAGGTAAATTCGAAGCTCGCCAATGCTCAGGCTTGTGTCTTCGCCACGGCCTTTGAGGCTGGCTCCCGGGGAGTTCGTTTTCCCCCTGGCTAAGGGGAACTGTGGGCTGAGCTGAAGGACGATGGGGAACGGCTGTCTCCAGTCGGCAGGGTAGCCCATGCAGGGGTTTTGCGGGAAAACCACCCTCAGGATCCTCAGGGATCCCACTCTGGAAGCAACAGGGGTAATTTGCTGTATTAAATAATATATTGTGTGCTGTGTGTACAGGTCATCTTGGCCTATGCGGGAGAAAACCGGTCTTCAACTGGAAATGAAGGGGAAATGCACCATTAAATATGTAACCTTTGGGATATCTGATCACAGGGGTTGGAAGGGACCTCTGGAGGTCATCTAGTCCAACCCCCCTGCCAAATCA